>JXTC01000105.1:611738-692029 GCA_002914845.1 Trema orientale
TGTGAATATACGAAATCGATGTACTCGCGGAGGAGAACAAAAATTCACCAAGACCTTTCATCAATAAGATGTGGGTCCCACTCAATTTTTAGCTTCAAAATGGCTCATAAAAATGGGTTTTTTAACACTAATTTGGACTTTACAAAATACATGGGCTTCCAAGCCCAAGACAAGCTCAATAACTAAACCCATTTCTTCCATTTTCCAACACTAGTATCATAATAATGTGTGTGCCATGGTATAAACCGGACATACGTGTTCCTTTTTAATATTTATGTATTATAATTATAATAGGTTTAACTTATATATATATATATATATATATATATATTGGAGACCATAAATCTTGGTTTTATTAAGTAAATAAAGCTATATATGCTTTTATGTTTCAAGGTGCCATAACTCTTATCAGTTCAAGGGCCATTAAGCTGTGGGTCTAATAATGTCTTGATGTAATTAATTGTTAAAATTGTATAATTTAAATTTCTCTTATGATGGTTTTGTTAGTCATTAAAGTGCTAGACCTTAAGCTTTATGAATTGTAAATTGTATAATAATATTCAATTACTCATAATTAAGTGATGCTGATGTTCGAATAACTTTATAATATCTCCTTATTATTTTCATGAGTATATTCAATGTTCATAAATGTAAAAATTGTTCAAAATCGCACAAAGATTGATTAGTTAATATTATAAATTACGAGCATGATTATGGTTAATTGATATACTTAGCTAGATATATTTAGTATATCCAAAGATTGCAAATATATCTAATTATTATATAGAAAATTACCAATTAAGTGCTTATATATATAGGTTCCCAATCTAGTAGGTATTTTATTTTTACCTATCTATAGGTATTTGTTTTTATCGGTTGGATCATTGATCTCACAGCTACCATAATTTGAGTAGTTAGAAAAAAAAATAAAAATAAATACTCATTATTTAATATTTTTCTCTCTCTTCTATTTAACATGAAAAGACACATGTGACCAATTTTAACTGACCAAAATAATACCTCTATATAGGTTAAAAAAAAATACCTACTCGATTAGTGTCCTTATATATATATATATATATATATATATATATATATATATATATATATATATATATGGAGGACTTCTCAATGGTTACACCTTTTTTGTGACCATGGATGGGTACTTAAAAAAATAGTGATTGCAAATTTTTTTGGCCAGCATTAAATGTTTTTGGCCAACCACCAAACTAATCACCACCGTAGGATATATATCTAACGGCTTAAACCATTGTAACCATCCATGGATAAATATTATTGTAACCATTTAAACCAAACCCATAGAATCGTAATATTTATTACTGTATATTGTCATATCATCCAAAGGAAAACTTCAACATACACTTGTTGTTTATGTGAATTATTTGTTTAAATCTAAATCTCATGTATTAAAGCTCGTGACTCAAAGCATTAATTTGTGAGCATTTTTACATATTTTGCAGTATATATTGTCGTTTCTCTTCATTCACATGTCTCATCTATTTCAAATGTATGATTCTATAGTATGTACAATATGTAATAGGATATGAAGTAACCATGCAAAATATAACTAAATAATATTTTAAAAATCACACTTGGCATTATTTTGGAGTTTATTGTACCATGGGCAGTTAAATTCGTAAAATTACTCCATAATTATAATTTTACAAATATGTATAGAAATCACACAGTTCAATTCCAGAATAATCCAAGATTTAACAATAATTTATCAAAACATCGTATTATCCACGATTTTTCACAAATCAGTCATGATGCAAAATTTAAATCAAAATATGTATAAAACTAGATAATTAAACTTCTACCTCGAGATGGTAGCTATGCTAAGCTAACGACGCTCGAAGAGACTCCCGTTAGTCACTTCGATGCTCAGACGGTAATTTCGGGAATACCGTAAGCTCATTTTAAAAAGTGACTTTTTCAACGGAGCCTCAAAATGAGAAACGAATATTACCATTGAATTCCTAGCCCCTAGAATAGTTAGGTTAGACATATAATTTGTCAAATTTGATTCTTGGGCTGAGACTTAGCCCATGGCAAGCAAAATGACACTATTTACGAGCCTCAGAATTCGTAACACTTCGAAACGTATCGATGTTATATATCAAAAGTCGTTTTTCGATCTCACTAAATCCAATTCTGAAGTCAGAATTCAGTTTCGAGGTCCCGAGCCTTAAACGGGCTTTTAAATCTGGGAATTCCAAAAAGGTCTCTTTTTGGAATTAATTTGAAAAACTTCCATATTTTTCAAAGTATTTAGAAAAATATTATCTTTGTTGAATATTTATAAGAATACCACTTTTCTGTAAATATTTCAGAAATATCATTATCACATAACTATTTAAGAAAATACCGTTTTCAAAAATATTCAAAAAAAATCAACTTTAAAGATTATTTTTAAAAATATCATTTTTTGCATAAATATTTCTGTAAATGACACTTTTCCAAGCTCAGCCCAATGCCCAATTTGAATAGTAACAGACTTCAGTCCAAAACTATTTAGTTTTGTAAAAATACCACTTTTTGTCCCTAATTAAAAAATATCACATTTTTTAATTTAAGATTTCTCTCAAACCGGATATCATTTCAACATAACACCACCATATTTACTCATGATTTAATCTCCTCTTTCAATTCATATAATTTTTAGGGCCATAAAAACAACTTCATAAAAATAATTGTATAGACACCACAAATTAATTTGTAAAACGGTCAAAAACTCAGAAATCAGCTCACCATAGCTGATTTGCCGGAAACCAGCAACTGAGGAGGGTCAACGCCGGTCAGATGAGGCTTGGGCTTGCCGTCTATGATGGTGATTAGCGGTGGTTGATTTTTGATTGAAGTTTACAAAGAAGAAGAGGAAGAAGAAGAAGAAAAATAAAAAGAAAGAGAGAGATAGGAGGAAGTTGTCGGATGAGAGAGAGAAAAAAGAATGGATATAGTATTTAAAAACAAAAGTGGGTCTCACCACTTATATAAATATTATATTTTAATTTTAATTTTTTTTGTAAAAATTACTATTATACTCATATAAGAATCAGATTTTTACATTTACTATAAGCTGGTATTTTGCAATGGAATTTTAGTATTTAAAGTCACGAAGGGAAATCTTACTGGTCTCCTAATTTTTTTTAGGATAAATGACTCCATTAGTCCTTAAATTAAGGAGAAAGTCTCACTTTGGTCCTTAAACTTGAAATTGCGCTGTATTAGTCCTTAAACTATTAAAAATATTTTATTTTAGTTCTTTTTGCAATACAGTTTATTTGATTCTTATCAGAATGAGCACATGAGTTACACTTCTCATTTTGTATTAATGATTTTAACAAAATATTATATTTTGGATAGTTTTACATTGCATAATTTTCCAGTATACAGCTAACTTTTGTTCAACCAGTCAAGTTTTAAACTGCTTCAATTTATGTTCCGATCTCTTTATAGCATTGAACTATATTTCTGGATATGAAATAAATACAACAGAATAACAAATATGTCTTATATGCTCATTCTGTTGAGAATAAAATGAAATATATAACAAAAAAACTAAAATAACACTTTTTAATAATTTAAGGACTAAAATGATACAGTTTAAAATTTAAAGATTAAAATGAGATTTTTGTCGTAATTTAGGCAGGCACCAATAGAGTCATTTATTTATTTATTTTTAAGGATATTTTTCTCCAAAGCACCCGCTCACTTCACTCGGAGAAACTGGAGAAAGTGTGGTTCATCTCGTCACCATGTGGGGAACTAGCGTGTCTTTCCCTTCATGTGCCAACCCCATACCCATCCTTCGGAGCTCGATGACACCTAATCATAGAGAAGGCAAGTCATTGAAGCTCAGAGCATCCTTCTTCGATTATCCTCTTGCCAGCAGAATCATAGTCAAGAGTAACTCTTTTTCTTTCTTCATCTCTTTTTTCATTTTAACATTTCGTCTATTGCCTCTGCTTCAATTTTGTGAATTTCCCACTATGTGAGCTCTTAATTTCTGAATTTCATTGGTTTTTCTATTTGGGTCCTCTTCAGTTTTGTGAATTATCAAGTATAAGAGCTCTTAGATATTGAATTTCATTAGTTTTTCTCTCTGGGTCCTCTTCAATCTATGGATTCTGTTAGTCCAGTTATACTTGTATGAACTCCCGTTTAGCTAATTTTTAATAGTAGCATGTTTGAGTAGTTAGTTGAGGCATTCATGAACTCCGTTATTGGGTGCTGTTTGAATTGATGTTTTGCAGGGAAGGATGTTAGGAAGAAGAAATTATGGAATGTAGAGGTACCTGTACGTAGTATTTGTATCTGTAAAGGGAATGTAAAAGATGAGTATGGCTATGAATGGAGATGCCATAATTTTGTAAACTAGAAATGTGAATTAGGAGGAGCTGTAGTTTAGATAAGAAACAAAGGGACACCCAATGTAAAGTAGTTCCGTCGACAGGTTAGAAGTATGGAATTTTTGGTAGACCTTGAGCCGAGGTTTCCCATTTATTATATTTTCTGAAGTTGAAGTGTAGGGATTAATTTCACTTGATCTATACATGAGAAGCTGGAAGGAACCATTAGACATAGTCCATGTGCAAAAGAAATGTTAAAACTTTGACATATGTTCAAAGGTAGAGTTGAGAAGTTAAATAGTACAAGCTAAGCTTTATTAAGTTGTTTGGGTAACATTCTAATTCAAAAGTGATAATGAGTTAACTTTTCGCTGCTTAACATTTCAAGTCAAGTGATATTGCCATCGTATCGTATTGTATTGATAGCTTGCTAATACTTCATCGTCCTTGGATGTTACTTATGTGTTCCTGATCCCAATACCTAAAGGAGAAGCAGCAAACTCTTGATGACTTAATGCATTCAATGAGCTAAAGGCTGCTCAAACGCTGTCAGGAGAAGATTTTTATCTTTTAAGTGGAAGCGATATAGTTAGGAGTTAATTGACTCCTTCAAATCGAAATCTTTTGTCTCAGACTGCCGAATCCTTAATAGAAAGGACAAGAAAGTTGGAGAAAAAACAGTTCCTGATGAGGAGAATATTGTAGGGAATTTTGTTAACATTATGAACAACTGGTTTATAGAAATCTTAAGATCATTATCAAGGAACTTTTTTTCAACATAGTTTTTACACTTGAATGTAGGGATTATATAAATTATGCAGGGAAAGGTTATGATTTCAGGACAGTATGTCTGTAAACTACAATTATCTTTCGTATGTTGACGTAAGAAGTTATTATTGGTACTTTATCTCTTGCTATGATGAACCAAGAGACAGGATTTATTCTGAAAGAAGTAGGAGAACCCTTAATGGATAGTCAGTGATATTCAAGTTTGTTTTCATAACACCAACTAGTATCATTCATATACTCTCAGATAAAAATGGGTCTGAAGTGAAATTAATTAGTTTAGGAAATTCCTCAAATCACCACCAACAAGGAATTGTCTGAACTTTGTTTGTGAAGGAAAAACTTAGTTCTCTTATAAACTCCAAAGAAGCTTGGAGTGATCTAGGGACAGCTTGTCTGAAAACTGACATGGGAATTTAATTCTTCTTGAAGCTGAAGAATACCTTGTCTGAATCCCTAGTGTAAATACATAACCCGTACGCCTTATCTTGATTACGAGTTTTTTACTGTACTTGTGTAATATGTTTTTAATCTGAAGGTGTGTTGTCAAGAAATCTGATTTGGGACCATATTTTATTCACTCAAGAAGAACTTGATAATTTTACCTTGAGAAGTTAACAAAAACAATGATATGTGTGATTTTAGGTTTGGATGTAGCCCAATAATTGTACTCTTCCGTGTGGGTATTGCCTTGTCGGAAACTTAGGCCAGTTGGGGTGAATTCCCTATTTTCGCTGCATATCAATTTTTAGATTAGCTCTCCTATAAAAAGTAGTGAACCTTTGTTTTGGAGGCTGGTGATGAATTTCAAATTGAAACACTCATAATATGGCTTGCCATCTAGCAAAACTGTGCTTTCCTGCCAATTCTTGAATATATTATTAAGCTATCTGTGAAACTTCATGGCTATCATACATTCTTTCTTCTAACAATCTTTTTCATAGTAAATTACCATGTAACTTTGTTATGCAGTGAACAATAGGAAGAATCTCTTGTTTATAGTCAACATATTCTTTTGGGCAGGTTTAATTAAATCTGATTAAATCTTATTATTGTTTATGATTTGATAGACAAACTTAATTGGTCATGGTAGATGTCAATTTGATTACTGGTATCTGATGGATATTAGGACTTGGAAATTTAAAATAACGGAACATTTTGACTATGAGCAGTACTACATATTGAACATTGTGGTTATATTCAACACAACATTTTAGACTTGAGCCTAAACCCTTTAGCTTTAGCACATATGAATTTATTCATATCCAGAAGTAGAGTTTCTGTACCTACTTCCAGTTGTATCAAGCAGCACCTTACTCTTAAATTCTTGGTGGTTAACTCTTTTCCATTATGATCACCTCAATTGTGTCCATGGAAAAAGTTTTTGAGAGAGTTTTGACTTTGATTTTCCCCTACCCTTTTTTTTTTTTTGCTGCAAGATCTTTGATGCAGTTATTGCTAATTAAGCATTTCTTGTCGTCTAGGAGATATGCAATTTATTTTAGAATCACCCTTTCGTGCTTAAGCCTAAATTTTTTACTCCATTGTCTCCGTAACAACTATCGGAAAACCAAGAAAATGTCCCTAATGAAGGTAAGGATATAATTTCTTGTCATTACCAACACTGGTATGGTAATTGTTCTTGATTGCTTTATCCTGATGAGGTGCGGTTTTTGAATGTGATCCTGACTGTTGTCAGTGTGTCTGATACCAACACATTTTTATTCTTCTTACAATAATCAATCTATTTGTCTCATCTCGAAGTCACTGTTTATGTGATTCTCGATCTTGCATAGTTTTTCCTTCTTTCTGTTACATGTGCCTTTAGACAAATATTATATACTCTCCTCAAGTTTTCCCTCATATGGAGTTCTTGCTTTTAAGGAGATATCAGCTCCAACTTCTTTCTTTACATGCATCCAGATATTGCTTTTCTTTTCCTCTTTTTTTTTTTTCCCCATTTATCTAACACGTAAACTTATCCATGCATAATCATATATGCATGCACCTCAAGTATACTCTTAAGTGGAGCTCTTGGTTTTAAAGAGACAGAAAGCAAAGAGAAAACCATCCCAATAGCCTGTGCCATGGACATAATTTCCACTGCATTCTGAAAGATTCGTAAAGTTCAAGGCCATGAAGATTTTCACCCCTAATTTTGATGTTCTGGTGGGTTAATTTGTGATGCAGATCTACCATATTCTGCCAGTGAAAGAATTTTGCTCGAGAACTTTTCAAATTTTGGCCAGATAGCTGAAGGCAAGTACTCTTCACTTATCAGACGTAGAAACAATACTATTTATATGCAGCCTATTCTATTCTCACGTTAATGTGTTGACTTCACTTCTTATTCCTATGGGCACTCAATCTGCCATCGCCGATGCTCTGGCAGTTAAACTAGTCAGGGACAAAATGACAAGAAGACCAAAGGGGTTTGCCTTCATCCAGTTTACCAGTCAAGACGATGCTATGCTTGCCATAGAAAACATGGATCATCAGGTGCTCTTTTTTCCACCATCTTGATCTTATTCTTTGAAGATGAAAAATACCAAATTAGGCAAACTCATTTCTTTTTCCTTTTATCAGAATCTTGATGGGAGGCTGATTTATGTAGAAATAGCAAAACCAGGTAAAGATGCTTTCGGAGGATATCCGATAACTTCTGGTCCTCCAAAACCACAGCAGCAGCATTTGCAGGAACAAGAGGAAGTGGCAGACTGCTGGTACTGATGAAAAACTCTAGGAAACAGAACATATTTTGATAAGGAACAACTATGGAACATTACCATCAAACTAGATTTTCCAATATGATCCTTTTTAGTGACTTAACTGTTTTATACCAGCTTCTTTGATGTAAGATAAGTGTAGGGCTTGTAGGATCTTGCCCCAACGAAAAGGGGGCCAAGAAATTCAGAAAAGTTGCATAGAGTTTGAAATGATCAAATCTTTGATGATGCCTCTTACATATTCTTAAAACTTTTGGATAGGCTCATACGTCTGAATTGAATTATTTCATTTGAAAGATTCTAGTTGTAGAATCAAATCGTTTTTCGAGTAAAACAACATATCTAAAATCATAATAAAGAGACATTCATTGATGAGAAAATTTGAAAACTGAAACGCAAAAAAAAAAAATTCTCAGTAAGCTAGATGCCATTTGAAGGGAAAGGAAAAATACCAGATGATTAGTTCATACTTTATCTAAAGTCGTCCTATGTATTCGTTAAAAACTGGTCCTAGTGTTCCACAATCCTACATGACACGATCTCCAATATTTGAGGTCTTGCCAGTCTCACACCTGTGTTCGTTTTATTCAATTGTAGCTATTGATATAGTGATTAGTATTTATACTGAAAAATGCTAAAGGGCATTTATTGTGTTTTCATAGCTTTAAATTTGCAGATATCTCTGACACTTCTATTTCTTATGTGGTTAAGCACCACAAGTACTTTATAGTATTGCTCTATATACTAAGGCTATATTTGAACTGGAATTTTTGGAGGTAATGGAAAAGAATTCTAAGGGATTTTATTCTCTCTTGCTTGAATTTTGACAAAAAAATAAGATTTTTTTTTATAAAAAAAGTGTGTTAAATTTGACGTCACTTTTTAGTACATAAAATAATAGAATTTTGAAATAGATTGGGAAAGTAAAAATTTCAAAATAAAATTTTTAGAAAATATTTTCTTCTTTTCTTTTCCCTTGACTTTTCCCTCACAAAATTGATCCATTGCAAAATCAAAGTTCCAAGCAATGACCGAGCCAAAATTTTTTATCAGGAGGGCATATACTAAAATTGTTTTAGTTAATTTTGAAACACATAAATCAACATAAACTAATATAAATTTAAATAGAATATTTAAAGTAAGTCCAAAGAAAAATTATCCAAAATAGAGACAAATTTTTGAATTTTAAAATAATATAAGTAAAGTTTAACTTTTTTTAAAAAAAAAATTAGTGAGTCATGTTAGGGGTATTATTAAATTTTTTTAATAAAAAAAGACAAAAACTATAATTATAAAAATTCAAGGACAACAAATAAAGGATAAAATTGAAAGTTTTATATAAACTCAGTGTAAAAAAACATAATTTTCAAAAAAATGAGGGCCGGTCCTTATGGTTTTCCAATCAAAGCTTAAATGTAAAAGAAATAATAATATTTACGATTAGTGGTAGTATCACAATAATTCGTGCACTACACAGTATTAAGTGGTAATGGCATTTCCAGGATTAACTTCAAACTTTTAGACGACAGTTTATTCTGCAACAAGAAAGCCACTTCTTACCTCTGCTCCTGGCTTTCAATTTGTTATTTATTGCTTTGCTCTTATTGAATTTACCAGCTGACTGTTTAAAATAGTCGTTTCGGTCTTGTCGTCTTATTATACTTTTATATTAGTCAAAAAAATGCAACTTTTATTACCTTCCACCAATGGAAGAGACATTTAGGGATGTCATTGTTTTCTCTGTCTTTTTCTTTTTTTGAAAAAAAAATGTCATAGGCGCACCAATTTAAATAGTTTCAGCCTATATAGTGCGTGTCTCAATGACAAGTGGCAAGTGAAGTAAGGTTTGTGGCCTTGTGTGTATAATAATTCCAAATATAGAAATTAGAAAGTTAAAAGCCTTTGGCCCTTAGTTTTATTGGACCACAAGAAGGGTGGAAGCTACTTTGACTTTCCAGTCAAATTTGGGTGGTTTCATGCAAGAGAATTAAATGCATTTATTCAGTCAACGAGAACCATCTAAGTGTAACAAAACCAGTGGCCGAGAAAACCTTTTTAAAGTGAGGCATACATACTAAGAGAAAAAAAAAAATTCTCTTGTTTTACCAAATTTTTTTCTTCCTATATTCCCCCTCTTAAATGAACCAATTGAGTTCTCAAAGTTAATTTAGGTTAAAAAAATGTATAAATTTTAGAAATGAGGTAGTTTTTTCACTCCAATGTGAAAACAATTATAATTTCATAGTTAATTAGATTTTTCAGTAAAATAAAAGGATATAATTGAAATTTTAATTATCAAGTGGAGTCTTCATAAAAAATGTAATTGAAATTTTAATTATAATTGAAATTTTAATTCTTAATCTAAAGAATTTTTGTTAAAGGAATTGACAATACAGCTCAATTACACCAATCAACACATTATTCACCTTACAGCTTAGTGCGAGACCGTTAGGACTATGTTTTACCCGTGATTGTTTAACATTAACCGACAGATTTTATTAACAAACATAAAAAACAAAGTAAAGTTTCGAGCTTTTTTTTTTTTTTTTTTCCAGAGAGAGATATGATAATTTAAATTTAGGGGTAATTGTAAAAAAATCTTAGAAATATGATCTTTCCACAATTTTAACCATATTTTTTAGTTTGTATAAAATTATATTTCCACATTTTAGATCTTTGCAAATTTGCATTTTCTGTGTACAAATTGGGTGATTTGTGCTAATTATTTTAAGTTATTTTAATAAATATTTGTGTTAGTCTGCATAAATAAGATATTCTCAATTCAGAATCTGTGTTTAATAAGAAATTTATTAGTCAATTTATATGCAAAAAGTATAAAATTATAAAGATTTGAAATGTGAATGTATATTTTGCATAAGTCAAAAGACATTGTTAAATTTACAAAAAGACTATACTAAGGTATTTTTTTTGGAAATAACCCTTAAATCTAAGAGATCTAATGTCTCTTTTTCAAATAAAAAATAAATAAATATGCGGGCATTTCTGAATTGTGGTAAATAATAATAGCTATGCAACTTTGTTCCATCTCGGTTACAATATTTTAAAGAGAAATTTTTGTAGCTGAGTTACATCGTTTTTTTTTTCATTGTATACATATATAGTCCTATTGAATTCAATTAAAAAATCGTGTTATTGGTATGATTTATAGTTGTTGAATAATTTAAGTATCTCTCTCAACAAAAAAAAAAATTCAAATATTATTTTTAATCACACCCACTTCTAATATTGAGTTTTAAGTTTCAAATCTACATCTAAGTTATAGTAAAGATAGAGGCACTCAAAATTTGCATAAACAATTTATACCAAATGATGTAATATCATTTTTAGTTACACTTTATCTCAAAGTAGGACCACATATCAAATCCTTGTCTATACTCCAAATATTGAAAACCCTATCCCCTCATTCTATCTTAAAAAGCTTCACGTTCTTCAATTTTCGTACCACCGGAAAGGAAAATCCTTTGTTGACCTCTTTCTATAATAATGTTTCCTAGTTCTTTATTTCCTAGGTTTACTTAATAATCCTTCTATTAAGGTTTTTGTTCCCATAGTCTTATTGTTATAGAATTGTAATCTTACTAGATTTTAGATCTTTGTAGGTTTCTTTTACTTTCGTTATTTTTCTATATTTTTCTTATAGATCTAAACCTTCTACGATTCAAATCTAGAAGATATATTGAGATTAATAGTATACTGTGAGATGATGAAGGAAGAACTCTTGTTGCTCTATTTTGTGAAGATCTAGATCGTGTGATGTCTTCAAAGTTCACCAATACTTTGGTAGAAAGTGATTCTATATTCATTTTTGATATAGTGAACTCAACATCATTTAGTAATAGAGCTAATGCAAATGATGCAGACTCTTTGTTGAGAGATGTTGGTGGTGGCTCTTGTCATTTATTCTTTGTTTAGAGAATCAAAGCGCCTCATACACATTATATGCATAATTCTTTTTTCGGTATTGTTCTCTTTATTTTTATAATAGGAAATTTTCTAATTGTATTTTTACTCATTATATTGCTTCGATTGTAACAAATAATTAATTATAGTATAAAATTTATAATTTATCATAGTATAAAATTTTCTTTTTTTTTTTTCAAAAGAAAAAAAAGTGAGACCATATTATATTATGTGGTTGAAAATGATTTCACATTATTTGGAATAAGTTCTGACTAAAGTTTTCGGTATTCCTAATATTACTTTATTGTCTCTAATTCCAACATTAATTACTCTTTAATTAACAACAAAATAATATATAAATACAGGGACACTATCAATTTTGACCCTCTTTTATTACATGTTTATGAATCATTTACAAAGCTAAGACTTTTATTGCCATATCATTTAATAAATATTTCAGAATTCTAAAATTGCTCCTAATTCGACCCTAGTTGAAAATTTTCGACTAAGTCGAAAAAGTCAAAAGTGAAGGAAGTGGCATTAGGAAGGCGACCGACTATGTTCAACTAGGGTCGAAAATATTTGACTAAGGTCAAACAGTTATTCTACATCAGTCGAAAATGGCTTCGACCCCAGCCGAATTGTTCGACTAAGATCGAAATTTTCAGGCCTCTGGTCAAAAATCAATCGGAACAACTAGGAGAAATGGCATAACAAGTTTGATAGCAGTCGAAATTTTTTGACTTTAGTCGAGTGAAGGCACCGCCAAGGTCGGGATCGGGACCGGTGGTGGTATCAGAAATAGTTTGGAGTTTGTTGGAGAAGAATGTATTTTAGGGTTTATTAGGGAATATGGTATCCAAGTAATTTTATATGTGTGACATATCAATGAAGGTTAGTTTTGAAAATATTTATGAGTGAATCCATTTTTTTATTGTGAGAGTTAGTAGACCCCTTGTTATAAATTCCTCATAAATATATGTAGATGTCTGTATAGTGTTTTTTTTTTTTTTTTTTTTTTTGATTTTTGGGGGAGTGTAACTAGAAATATTTTGATCTGGTGTTGTTAATTCTAATTTAACATAAAATACGGGTTGTCAACGTAATTTTTATAAGTAAAAAAAGGGTAAAAAAACAACCACAAAAATCTTGTAACAACGACAAACTAGGCAGGGGAGTAAAATAATGGGAACTTGGCCCTTGCTTTGTCCCGTACGGAAAGTAGTTATAGATATACGAACATATTTATATTATTATTATTTTAGACAGAGAGAGGTCTTTTCTCTTGCTCTGTTCATCTCCGTGTGGGCTGTGCCTGTGTTCCCTCAAGACCAAGCAAGCGCAATTTTCAGAGAGGGAGAATGGAGGTTGAAAAGCAGGGCAGTGATGGGGACAGCTGTAGTAGTGGCGATGAGAAACCTGTGAGAGTGTATGCGGATGGTATATATGATCTCTTTCACTTTGGCCATGCCCGTTCTCTCGAGCAAGCCAAGAAACTGTACCTTTCTCTCTCAATTTCTTTCTTTTTTAGCAATTTCATCCAAAATTCCAATTGGGTTTTTGTTTTTATCAGACATGTTCAAGTCTATACAGGAATTTGTTGATGGATTTTTGTGACTTGTTTCTTTAGTAACTTGCTCTATTGGAATTCTGACTTGGACCTCCTTTTGACCCATTTGAGGGATTTTGGATATTCTTTATTAGTACTTGTGTTATTTTCTTTATGTCATGCTAAATTTTGTTACTTCTTTGAGTTTTTCTTGTTTGATTTGTATCTATAGATATAGATTTAGATATACATGTGAAGGGATGGGATGCCGTTGGATTGGAAGCCAGGCCAGAATTTTAAAGCTTGGGTTATTTTGTTTATGAATCTATTGGGATTTGGCATTTGGATCTAACTTGTTTACCCTTTTCAATGGGAGGAAGCTAAGGAAATTTTTTATAGTTTGTGGTCAGAATTGAAACCCTCTTTGACAATGTTAAGTTTCTAGGGTAATGAATTGAACTGAAACTTATGTTTATTTTGAAGCTTTTTTTTTGGTTTTTTATTAACTATAGGTTCCCCAATACTTACCTGCTTGTTGGATGCTGCAATGATGAAATCACCCACAAGTATAAAGGGAAAACTGTTATGAGCGAGAAGGAGCGGTATGAGTCACTGCGTCACTGCAGGTTGGTTTATGTGAGTTGGACGTATCTATGTTTTTGCTAACTGTATTTTTCTTTGACCTGTAATGGCGTATTGGCTACAGGTGAAACTTGGGTAACAAGATAAGTAGTCTAGTTAGGATTACTTAACTGGTGTTGTTCTTGAGTCCAACTGACAAAAAATCCTTTTATAATTTTCCCTATTGTCACTTGAATTTTATTAATGAAACCCTGAAGGAAATATACTGCACTGGTGATTCTGCTTTTGCAAGCTGCTCTGCAGAATCAGAGGACCAAAAAAAAAAAAAAAAGCCTGCTGTGTAGAAAATTTCCTATGTTAAGATGTATATATATTTATTATGTTATATATTTTAATTTATAATTAATCTAAGTGAGAGGCTGGATTGGACTATGAATGTGGGATAGGCTTATATGATTTTAAGTTAGCTTATTATTGCATCTCTAATTTCCAAGGTTTGTGGAAATGACAATTGTTCACCCAGTTAAGTCCCTTACATACATAATTTTTTTATCTATTTCTTATTTTCTTAACTAAACTAGCTGAGCTACTTTTCCCTGCTTCATTGCATAACCTATTCTCTTAATAAATTGTTTAGGCATTAGATATTTAAGCAATATCTTGCGACCTGTTGGATGCAGGTGGGTTGATGAAGTTATTCCTGATGCACCATGGGTGATTTCAAAAGAGTTTCTTGACAAGCATAAGATTGACTATGTAGCACACGACTCTCTTCCGTAAGGTTTACCAACCCCAAATAAGCAACTTGTACTGTATCACATTAAACTTTTTAGAGTTAGAAAATGCTTTAAATTATTCTATGTTTACTTTTTTCTTGTGTGCAAATTTCATTTTTAGATGGCAGATATGTCATTCAAGAAGAGAATGCATTGAACTTGAGTCAACTACCCAAAATTTTACCAAGTAGTGCATGAAGCCAAATTAAAACTCAACTCATTGCTTCTGTTCTCTTAAAATTGTTAGGTTCCATTGGTCCATAATGTCCCATCTTAATACATAATAGTAACGTCACTGCAAGAGCTTTATTGATTGCTTGCTCCATATTTACTTTCACAACTAGTGGTATTTTGTTTAGTTAATCTTTTATTTTCATTTCCATTTATCGTGTTTTTCTTCTATCTCTATATGAATTTCCTGTTACTTGATTATTTTTCTTACTGAACTTAGATATTTATACTTGTCAAAGATTTCCAAATAATTCAGATATGTTAATTTTTTCTTCTTTATCTTGAAGTTTAGTTATGCTGATGCAAGTGGGGCTGGAAAGGATGTTTACGAGTTTGTAAGTTGTTTTGACATATGAGCTATATGTTCTATTTACAAGGTTCTCTCTTGTTTGTCAGTTGATATAATATTACCAATCACTGTCTTGGACTAGATGATGTATGCTTTCTATGTTTTAATACTAGCTGGCCATCTTTCTTCTTTGTCTTGCTGTGTTGCTATTATGTTTCTGTCATCCATTTTAAATCAATTCTTCCAGCCCCAATCTTGTCCTTCATTTTTTCTCCCATCATGTGTTTTTGTTTTTACTAATGAATACTGGTTCTCCACTAAGCAATTCAGACAACTTCACTGTTTTCTGTTCCTCATCTTGTTTCCATTGCGGGCATATTTACTAATCCATAACGAGAATTGTAAAGGGAAAGGGTTTGAAGAGAAATGAGAAGGAATCGATCGAAACTTGAGTTATCCCTTACTAATTAGTGTGTGAAGGATTGACCAAAATTTATTTCCCAAAAGTGTGTAAGTAAATACACGAGTGGATGAGAAAGGGAAACAACTCCTTTATTCCCTTCCCATTATGGTCAATTATGGATTAGTAAACATGGCTTTGGTCTACCTCCAGCTTCTGTAATTGGTTCTTCCTTTTCTGTTTATTTCTTTATTCTCCTTCATTCTCGACCATTACACTGCATGTTTTACCCTAGCATATTTTATGTCCTTGCGCAGGTTAAGTCCATGGGGAAGTTTAAGGAAACGAAACGAACTGACGGGATTTCTACATCAGATATTATAATGAGGATCGTTAAGGATTACAACCAATATGTTATGCGTAATTTGGACCGTGGATATTCAAGAAAGGAACTGGGTGTTAGCTATGTAAAGGTGCATTTTTATTTACTTTTAATCAGCCACTTAACCTTTTTGTTTTATCTGAGGAAACTGGTGTCAGATGTTCTTCTTTCTGACTTAGGAAAAACGACTTAGAGTGAATATGGGACTGAAAAGGCTGCGTGAGAGGGTTAAGAAACATCAAGAAAAAGTTGGAGAGAAGGTATGAATTTCATGATGCTAAATTGGTTTCCCTCTGCCCTTTATCTGCATCTTTGATGGCTACATGAAATTTTAATTCATCCTCTTCTTCTTTTGTTTTTGATATTTTTTTTTTGGCTGAGAAGTGTTAAACTTAATACGTATTTGTTCTACAAGGGTAAAGTTCTGAATGCTATAGCTTATAATTTATTCATCATGCCTTTTTTCCCCCCTGCACTTTAAAATGTTGTCTTTGAAGATGATGTAGAAAAATTAGAATTCTCAGCAAGGAATTCTTAGTTCCCTTTCTGTACTTTTGTAGAGTTTTTTGTTTTTTAATTTCCTTTTCGTTTATAGGGCTGATTTCTAGGTGATAAGAATCAGGGTGGTTTTTTATTTTTTATTTTTTTATTCTTTTATTTATTTAATTATGTTTTTCGGTTCCTTCCATTACTGGTATGATCTTTGTTAAAACCCTGATTAATAGATCAGAAATATAATAGATTGCACATTCATTTGTTGTTTCTAAAAGATGAGAAAAGCTCTTTTTGAGTTACAGTCGGGACTCAAACAGTTTTCCCATTGTTTAATTTTTTTGGAATTAAGGTCTTTGTGTCAGGTAAAACGAAAATTTGGAATTAAAGTCTTTATGTTAGGTAAAACGAAAGTGGGAATGTTGTACTCTGATTACCTGGACAACATTGTTTTCGGAAAGAAAAGGTTTTGGGACTTTTAAGGTCTAGGTCTATCTTTTATTCTCGAAGGAAGGATTTAGATGTTGCAATAATTTCCAAATAGCTGCACATATGTCAGGCCAAGACCAAGGAAGTTCTGTGTCTTAGTTAGCGTGACAAAAAGTGATATTTTAAACTGTGTGACCCTCTCAAGTGAACTTCTTAATAAGGAGATGTATTTGCATCATTATTTTTCGAAGGAGAAAACAGGGACAAATTTTGTTTGTTTAGGAAAGAAAATACAATGAGATGACAGAGATATCATCTTAAAGCTATAACTATTTATTCCAATCCTTAATACAATGATATTTGCATCATTAGGTGAGAGTTGAATGAGAGTATCATTATTCTGAATTTTTAGTGATGAGTGCTGAACCTATTGGCATTATGTATTGTGCTTTTGTAACCTTTCTGAGGAATTTGTTTGACTGATTCTTTTTGATAAAAAAAGAATTTTTTTCATGGCATGGTGAATAGGTCTCTGTCTTTTTATATTCATCTGTTCCAAGTATTTATCATATTTCCATCTATTCAGCATAATTGAAGTACCAAAAGCAAATAGTTATCTTCTGATTTTTCCAGGTGGAAAATTTATCTTGTTGACTAAGAATTAGATCAAATGGTATTGTTTGAAAATATGGTTCAGGGTTGATCCCGTTGCTTCATGTCTAAATTTGGGTGTAGGTTTTTGTTTGTTTTTCGTTTTTATTGTTTTTTTGACATATTTGCCATGGCCGTAGCAGTAGAATCGTGTGATTTCTAACGCATGTTTTTCAGCATTCTTGTTTTTATTATTGTTTTCTTTTTCTTTTTTCTTCTTGTTTCTAAAAATCAAATGAAGGATGGAGTTTTTCTTATTATATGCTTAAGAAACTCCCCAATGTTCTTTTCAATTTTAAAAACAAAAAAAGAAAGAAAAAGAAAGAAAGTGTTACAAAACACGCCTTTAGCTACTCTCACACGAGAGCCAAAAAGATGGCTTTCGTTGCTAGTTGGCAATATTTCCTGTTTCCAGTATGATCCGACTAATTGATGTGAGCTTGTATGGGGAATTCTTAGTGTCATCATCATACTGTATGCTATGTTTTCCAGGGGCATTCTTCTTCCTTGCCTGACTGTATACCCCATAACTAGGTCGGTGCATCTCATGGACATGTAGTGTGACAACTGATTTGGTTCTTGGCAAAATCATGGTTTCTTTGTTACTCCATAGCCAAGCTTGTAATGCTAGTACTGTTTACTCAATATGAGGAGCCGTTCTTACATTCTGGATGAATTCTAAGAATGTGATTTTGTATCTTCTCCATGTTCTGTTTCTGCAGATACAAATTGTAGCAAGAACTGCGGGAATGCATCGTGATGAATGGGTTGAGAAATCTGATCGATTGGTAGCTGGATTTCTTGAGATGTTTGAAGAACGTTGCCATAAAATGGTCGACTCTTTCTTCCTCTCCCCTCTCTCTCTCTCTCTCTACTTGCTCTAGCTAATTTGTACAGGCTGATCATGCATTCTTGAAAATGTAAACCAATGTATTAATTTGAATATTAACATATCATTGCATTCTATCAGGGAACAGCCATCAGAGAGCGAATACAAAAGCGGTTGAGGGGGCAGCAGTTCAGAGGCCTCATGTATAATGATGATGACGATGACGACGAATTGTATGAGGACTCCGAAGAAGACTACTCTTGTGTTGAAGGCGAAAAGTAATCTTTTTTATCCTTTTTCTTTTGGCTCTAACTGCGCACCTGATGGTTGTTCATGCTATCTGTGTGTGGAATTAATCCAGGTACACCTTCACTTAGAATATAAAGATAAAATTCTGATAGCTTAGATGAATTTAAGCTCGTACCACTTGTTGAAGGGTTTAGCTTAGAGCTCTAATGTATAAAATGTTGGTTTTCTTTCTAGCCATTTAGACATGTGCTATTTAGTTGGTCAAAATGTTCCCTCTTCGCTTTTTTCGTTCTCTTTGGGCACCAACTTTCGGTTTATCTATTCTGGAATCATGTGCTCGAATGAAACTTGTCTTTAGGCAGTTTTCTATACACATTTTTTATTTTTACTTTGTTTTTTTTTTTTTAATTTTAATTTTATTTTTTAAATAAATAAATTGTTCCCTTTTTTTTGAAAGCGGTTAAATAATTAATAGTAAATGGCCGTATCTTTACCTGATTTTTTTTAGGTAAACGATGGAATGCATTAGTTTTTTCACGGGATAGTATTAAAAAAAAGCTTATCATTTTTAGCCTTTTAGCAAAAAAAAACCCACACCTTATTATTAATATAAAATAAAACCTTCTATTTGTAATTTGTTATCCAATTTCACTAGAATTTGAATCCGGTCAGAATTACAATTTAAATTTGTTGCAGAAATGTCTTTAATATTTAAATTATCGATTAGCATCTATATATTTAGTTGGAAGGTAACTATCTAGACCAAAAATTGATCTGTATTATCTCAATAATCTAACTGTAATACCTTACGTACAAAAATTCTTATTTTTGAAGTATGTTATCTGATTTCAAAAGTTAAAAATATTAGTTTTTAAGAATTTTAACTACAATTTTGATTATATGTAGATTTAATGAGATTTGATAAAAAATACAAATAGAAGATTTTAATTGATATTCGTGAAAATGTGTTTTTATTTTTATTTTTTATTTTTTTAAAGGAAAAATGTGGTTCCCCCAAACAAAATATTACCCTCTTTTTACACACTCTAAATTAGTTTATATTTGAGGTGTCAACCGGTATAACGAATCTTATTATATACAGGATAAGTCATCTGATATGTTTGATTATTTATTGACTTGTCTTCAAGTAAAAGAGGATCTCACCTCTTACCAAGTTGGTCTATGACGTTTTTGGGCTTTCATGTGTGTGTTAATCGGTTAACAAAACTTTTTCACTATTTTATTTATTTATTTATTTTTTAAGATAGAAAATTCGAATATTAAACCTCAATATTAGAGATACGTATACTTACCAATTGAGCTAAGAGCTCTAATTCAATGAGACTGCTTTTTTCGTTTTTTGGGAAAACAAAAATACCCTGAAAAAAAGGGGGACAATTTCAACAATATATTATATAATAAATCATATGTTATGTGATGATATAAATTTTGTTACACGTTGAATGGAAGTTGGATTACCGTCTAACAGAAAATGTTTTAACTCGATTGAGATTCTCACGTAATAATTGTCAAAATTCTCGTTAATTCTTCTCTACTTGTTCTTGAAGTTGTGGAGTATCTGCACTATATGCATGCAACGCTAATGCTGTTCTTAGAGAACTTGTGGAGTATAATACTTAAAGAGAACTTTTCAGAGAAGGATTAGTACGGGCAAGTTTAAAAAAAAAAAATGAAAAAGTAAAAGAATACATGTTTCGCAAATAATAATGTTCCCTTTCACATCATCAAGTTCAAGTGGATATAGCAAATTCAGTGGTTCTCTTAGCTTTCCAGACATGTACGCAGCTTTTCACCGCTAATCACACAAACTCGAACATCCAATAATTAGAACACCCTTTGGTTATAAATCGTTGTTAAATGTTTTTGTCTTCGGCCGACTTTTATGTTATTAATTTTCTTATTACTATTATTATTATTATTATTATTATTATTATTATTATTAATTTTTTTTTTTGGGGTTAAATCTTGTGTGTCCGGGTATGTCAGTTACTGTAACGAGTATAATTGATATATACTAACATAATCTGAAAAGGGGAAAAGAAAAAAAAAATTGTAAAAGACATTCCTAATATTATACATGTTCGACACATGTGCAGCCTCCATTGAGGTAGGGCCGTATTGACAGTTCCACGTGGACCGGACCCTATTTAATGAAAGGTGGAGATTAGTTAGATAATTTTTCTGACGTATTCCCTCTTCTATTAAGGTGGACTTTATAGCGAGTTTCACGTGGATATCACCCTAATAGAATGTCGAAATTAGTGAGTTACAACGCCCTTTTTTTTTCTCTTCAGTCAAGTGTCCAAAACAAACACTCTAGTTTCTGTTAAAAATGCTTGTCTTTGACATATAAAAGGGTTAATTACATTTTTGTACATTAGTTTTTGACTGTTTGTTTAATTCATACTTTATCAACATTGACTTCCAAATTTGAAACTTATAATAAATTTATACATTTTTTGGGTCAAATACCAATTTTAACAATGTATCAAAATACCCTTTTAAACTTTAAAAATATATATTTTAATACTTAACTTAAATTTAAAACTAATTAAAATTACTAACTAAAAGAACAAATATTGAAAAAGGTAGTTTAAAAATGCAAAACACCTATAAAACTTAAATATTATTTATAGAAAATTTCACAAATTTTATATAAGTTTTAAATTTAATTTCTTTTAATATATATATGTAAACTTTTAAGGTTATTTTAGTAAACATAATGATCAAAATTTGGTTTTGACCTATAGAGTGTATAAATTTGTTACAAATTCTAAATCTGAAAATCAATGTTGATAATGACCGAAACACAAAATATAAATTAAACAAATGCTCAAAATGAAAGGTATAAAAATGTAATTAATTATCCTACATGAAAAGTATATATTAAAATAGTTTGCAGTTCGTTGATGAAGCTGAAGCTCAAGATCTTTGTGATATGCTAACATTTATGCACACGGCAAACTGCACCACCTCAAAATTATGTGATTGTATTGGCACATTTGAATAATTGTTTCATGCGTTATAGTGGTTGTGCCTCCATGATTGCACTAAATTGTACAGTCAACTTGCAACACATCAAAATCTCATATTGCTATGTTTATCTTCATAATATGTCTATAGTCAAAAGTCATATGTATAGCTATAGTAAGGAAATAATTAAGCTCTTAGGATGGTGAGCTAGCAACATTGAGATTCAAAATAATATAATTATCTATTTTCCCCTATAGCTAAACGTTGGATCAATAATTAGGTTCAACTTCTAATGTTCATTTTCAGCTGATTGATTTTATTAAACTTCGTAATAATCAGAAGTCAAATTAAAATCCAGAAATAATTGATTCTTCAAAAACGATAGACACATAATAAACTCCAATTTGGCCATTATATGAGCATAACTATATTTACCCTTAGGCAAAAGGAGGGGAAAAAAATGTAGCGGCCTGTAAAACTTTCTATGAACTTCATAATGAAAGAATGAAACAAAAGATCTGTAAACTAATATATATATATATATAGGGTATATTTAAAAAGAACTTTGTACATATTTATGTACGAATATGAAGAAGACATTAGGGAGGGAGGGAGAGAGAGAGTGAAATAGAACCAAAAACTAGCTAACACTCAACGACTTGTCATAGTCTGTTACAATCTGATCTAAAGACTAGGACATGTTATATAGTCATTGGACTTGAGCCTATTCCTGCAAGTAGGGCAAGAGGAGTGAGAGAGCAACCACTTATCAATGCAAGCAATATGAAAACGATGGTTACATTTCGGCAGGACTCTGATCTTGTCACCTTCCGAAAAGTCCACTAGACAAATAGCACATCCGGGAGCCGAGGAAGGAGACCCAGAGTCGACAAAAGTTGAAGTTGGCAAAGCCACCATTTCTTTCTTCTTAAGGCCCGAGTTAAGCCTCCGCGAGGCCATCCACTCAACCGGCTCGGTGAGGGCACGGTTGGCGCATTGGACCACGCATTGTAACATGGAATTGAGGCCGAGAGCGCATAGGAAGGCACAGATGATTGCAGCCACGATGATCATGATGTTAAGATCCTTCGCAGCTTCTGGGTCATGGCATGGGTACTCGTGATGACAGGGTGTGGTTGAGGTAGGACAAGGAGAGGGCGGAGTTGTCCTAGGCATCGGGAAGGGCTTGGAAATCTGTGTTGTTTAACAGAAAGTTTGAGTTGGGAAAGATAAGGATGAGAGTTATTTGGTGGAAGAAATGCGACATGTGTTTGTTACCACGTTTTAGATATGGATCAATTAACCTATGTTTGGCTCACACTTAGAATATAAAGTCATGTTAGCTTACCTTTTTTAATTACTCGGAGTAATGGTTGCATCTAGGGGTACGTTTACTAATATGTGGTAAGAACTTGGATCAAGTTTCAAGATTCAATCGAAAAGCCTTTAAGTAATATAAATACGAACGCAAAAGAAAGTTGCTTACAAAATTCCCCTTGCATGAATGACTTATTTAGCTTTCATTTGATTTTAATATGAGGGTATTTGTGGTATAACATGATTTTTCCTCTTAATTGAAAGTCTTTTTTCGTTTTGCACATTAGCCTTATCCATTTTGTTTTCATCCAATAAGTAATGCTAGAGATACTAATATTGTAAAATAAGTACTAGCTAGAATGGAGCAATGTTATGAGGCACCAATGGTGCTCAATACTACAATGATGTGTTTATCTGTTAATAGATGAATCTAATTAATAAACTAGGTCCTACATGAATCCATTTGAATTATAATTATGATATGTCAGTAACAGACTGATATATCATGTGGTGCTGAGTACCACTGGTACTTTATAGCATTATTCAGTTAGAATGCTATCAAATCCACATGGATTCTCTCTCCTCTGGATCATCTTTATTTCTCTATGTCCAGTCCTTTCTTTAGTATATTTAACTTATATATGTAAGAAGGGCTTAGCATATAAATACCATTAATTTTCGTTTGCTTTAAGTATTTTCCTTACTTCTTAAGCTATTTTTCGAAATGTACATAACAAAGCGCACAAGAATATCTGAGGCAAAAGGGCCAACGAGGGGCCTATGGAGAGAGTATTAGTGGTTGTAAAATCATCAATGAGAAATGGTGGAATTGGGATATGCTTAGATGCTTACTTGATAATCCATTGTCCCTCTCTTTTGTTTTATGCGTTGGTTTCAAAGAAGAGAAAAGCATCTCTATCTTTGTCTATCTTTCTCAAGGATCCTTACTAACTCCTATTGGCGATTTAATACCAACTTGCGATTCGACATCAAGCTATTGGGTAAAAGTGAACTCTAACATTTCCCGTTCTTGCAAGGATTGATATTCATGAACTAGGCTGAGGTCTATGCCACTATCATTTATCTCTTTAACTTTCTTATGTTTTTTTGTTCTCGTTTTATAAGTTGTGGTGGGGAAAGAGGAGATGTGGAGTTTGTGTTTTGCAAAATCCTTCGTCTAGTGCTTTTCAGCTCCAATGGTAGGGTTGGGTCTTTTTTGTTTGGAAAGTGCTAGTCAATATCATGACATTATTGTTTAAATTTATAACTTCGTTGATATGGCTTTATTTATGCTTTGTGTTTCGAAAGAACCCTTATCACAACTCAAATCCCGGGTCAGCTGCGGATGATGATAATTTTGCAAAGTTGGAAATCCAGATATTATTTTTCAGAGAAATTATAAGAGTAATGTTTCATAAAATCTTAGAAAAAATGACAGCTTTGAGATAGAAAACAACAATTTTATAATAGTTTATGACTAATAAGCAAATTCTTACAGATTTGTGATACCTATTAGACATATCAATAANGTCATTAAAGTCATATTTAGTATATCCATGCATTATCATCACCTCAAAATTAAGGAATAATAGTTATATATACACATACCATATCATAGAGTAACCGTGAGGTATTAATACAAGTTCAAAAATAGGCTAGAATAAGGTAAAACTCCACTAGTATAGTTACTATAGAATAGAGACTAAGGTCTCCTCCAATCACTCCATTCTGGAGAGTTGCCCTAATTATAATAAGTGCCACTTAAGAAAGAAAAGATGGGAATAGGTGAGCATTTAAATGCCTAATAGGAATTCAATTACCATTTTTCAAACCGATATGTTGTTGAAAACCTACATGATCAGTGTTTTCAAAGAATGATTTATAAAATAAAAGTGTCAACTTATACGTAATTATAACCATTTATTGCAAAATACATCGTTTGTACATATCATGATTAATTTAAGACATAGAATGAGAACTTATCCTCCCATCACAATCCTGTAGTATCCGTACCAAAGTACCTGGCGTCCTAATACTAATATAGTAAGGTGTATTAAATAATAACCTAAGTAAGATCTATGTCTTTCAACTAAGGTGCAATAACTAGATATCTATCAAAAACACTGTGATGCAAACGTGATCATAAGAATGATTTGCACAATTCATAGAGAAAACTAACGTTTTTCATTCATTCTTAGAATGTAGTGAGTGATTAGTATTTATAGAGAAAAAAACATAATCTCTCAGCCAATAAATAAATGAAGGAAACAACTAGAATAAATAAACTAGGCTATGAATGTACAATAAATAAAATTTCTAAAATACTCTGAAAAATATAGTAAATAAGTTCTAACACTCCCTCTCAAGTTAAGGTAAAAGCACTTTGCATTCCTAACTTGTTGACTGATTGTTGGAAGGCCCTTTGTGAGAACATCAGCTCGTTGCCTATGAGAAAGGACATAAGGAATGCAAATCATTCATAATTCATCACATTTTTCTCTTGTGTAGTATTTGTCAATCTCAACATGTTTAGCATTATCATGTTGACTTGGGTTATGAAAAATATTTATAGCAGTACGGTTGTCATAATATAGATAGCATCATAGATCCTTCTATACTTGTTTTTATGTCTGAAATGATTATTTTTAGCCATAG
The DNA here is from genome assembly GCA_002914845.1 of Trema orientale. Taxonomy (NCBI): domain Eukaryota; kingdom Viridiplantae; phylum Streptophyta; class Magnoliopsida; order Rosales; family Cannabaceae; genus Trema; species Trema orientale. Next base: position 637,370 of record JXTC01000105.1, read on the forward strand.
TAACTCATGTTGAGATATATGCCCTTAAAACATATGACTTTTTGTAATAATAATTCAGTTCAATAAACATATTTTGTTTATTATTTATTTCATGCAATATTAAAAATGTAAGATTATTTATATTAAATAGGAAATATCTTATGGATCTAAGATTAAAAGTTGATGATATAATTATTCACATAAAAAACCTATGTGGTAGACATAATTTGATTCTTTGCCTAAATATCGTTCACAGCCCATAGGATAGAAGTTGGGCAATCTATTCGATATAAGGGTTATAAGCTCTTTTTGTTTCAATTAAAAGTGATGAGTATAAATTCACCAAAATGTTAACTTTGAGTAGAAATTCAAGTATGCTTTAGGTATATTGAACTGAATCAAGAGAAATAAATTTTTTAAATAAAATAAATTTTTTAAATAAATATCGTTACTAAAGAACATATATTCACAAAAGTACAATTAAGGATATCTATATTAATGAAATATATAATGGGTTTATATATTTATGAACTATAATATATATTAAAACTATTAAAGAGTACAATCTTATGATCTATTAGATTGACCTTGATAATTTTGTAATATACTCTCATTAATATGTAGAGCATATATTTATAGATATGTAAGCCATGCCTCATATTGATTTAAGAGTTAATGTCACCTTATCAAGCTACAAGTGCTTGGATAATTAAGTTAGCATTGAGTACTCAATAATACATTTAATTGAATTATAACTTTTTTGATAATATCAAGTTATCCATCAGACATATCTAAAATAATAAGGAATAGAATAATTAAAGGGATAAAACGATAATGTCATCCAACTATGATTATTGATATTTTTCATGAGGACACAATCCACATACATAACTATAAATGGGGTTCCTAATATGTATTTAATTCAAAAGTGCAAGAATTATCTTCTAGTGGAATAGATTATTACTAATATATTTGGTCCAATTAATTATAAGTTAATTAGAATTGGGCTCAGTATATTAAAGCTTAAATTGAATTAGCCCAATATGTCCTATGCCTACATAGATGGCTAGTTAGACTACTTAAGAAATAACAGAAAAGGCCAATTTACTAGGCTCCTTCAATTCTTTCTTCCTTATGACTTCGCATACATGTAATGGATAAGTTGAATTTATCAAGAAAGTCATAATTTAATAAACTTCTTTATTGAATACTTGGTATTAACATTTAGATTAATGTATCTTCTCCATATCTATATGAGAGTATGTTATCTTACTACCGATGTCAACCTAATAAAACATAAGGTTATATTTAACAGCTCAAATAATATGCTTCATGAATATAAGTTCATTATTTATTTAACTCTAAGCTTTCTTTCAACAGAAATTAAATTAAAGATAATCCGTGCTTATGTGATTGTTACATAAAATCAACCTATCTTTCTTAACTTAATGCTTCTATTAGACTAAATCTAGAGAGCTTGTTCTAGGTTGTTTAAGCAGGAAGGGACTAGATAAAGAGCTTATTTTGTCTAGCAACTTCTTAAGGAAAGATTTGGAAAGTATGAGCATGTGTACTATCTATGGTTAGTAATTTTGATGAGTAAATGAATATAAAGTTTGGTAATTAGTTTATCATAGTTGAAAATTGGGCAAAAATGAGTAAACGAATTTTATCCTCTAACTTTGAAAAATGAGTACATATGAATATTCGTTTACTCATTTAAAATGAGTAAACGAATACCAAACTTTATATTCATTTACTCATTCAAAGTTAGAGGATAATATAAAGTTTGATAATTAGCTTACTCATTCAAAGTTAGAGGATAATATTCGTTTACTCATTTAAAATGAGTAAACGAATTTTATCCTCTAACTTTGAAAAACTTCTTTAGACCTCTCCTAAGGCCACCACAATTATAAATAAGGCTCTCTAGACCAGATAGGAGATATATTTTGATGCCTAGACAAATAGAAACACATGCATTAAATATATATATATATATATATATAGAGAAAGAGATAGTCAAAAGGAGAAGAAGAGTATGGAGGCCATCTACAACAATTCTATTCCTTTTCTCTTCCCTTTTTATTTTGTTTTACTATTCTTGCATGATGTTCATGTTGTTCATTCTTATATGCATGCTAGATTAGATCTAGGTTAGGATAAGGGTGATTTCAAAGCCTTAGACATGATTATTTTGTGAATTTTCTAGATTTCATATATTATCCATTGCTTTATTCAAAGTTCATGTTTTTCTATGCTTCATTCAAAGAGTTCTCGAATTTCCATTGAATGTCTTCCGAGCATTAGTGTGAGACAGTGAGCATAGCCTTAAGCTTCTTTCAATGACCTAAGTCTATTTTTGGGATCAAATTCATGATATGAACAATGGAGAAAAAATTCATTTTTCGGTCCAAACTTAATTTAGTTCGAGCACATTGTGCAATCAGAAACTAATAAAATGGCCAAAAGCTAGCTAAAGCTAATCTCATGTAGTAAGATTTCAATTACTGATTCTTTTGAGTGACTACTGGATGATTTTGGAAATACTGAGATATTTTAAAATGTTCTGGATTATTCTGAGATTTTTTGTGTGCAAGTTTTATTTTTAGTTTCGTTAAAATATGGCAGTTATGCTGGGGGAATTTTAGTAAACCAAACTTATTTGAAAATGAACACCATATTATATTTAGAGCTATTGAATTTTGTATAGTTATCTTGTATATTGTTTCATAATGCAGACACCGTAGGATCATATATGAGGTCTGTCATAGGATTACAGGTTTTGGATTATACATATGGTTTATGTGAAATATTTTTAGAACGACTATCCATACAGGTGCTTTCATAATTAAAACATTTTTTAAATAGTTAATTAGATTCCTACCGAGCTTTTCATTCTCACTCCCTACTCGTTTTCCTCCCCTTTCAAGTGTTAGTGTGATAAGATTAGCTATCTTATTGACTAGACAGGTTGCATAGGTCATTCTTGCGGTCTTGCTCATCCTTTATGATTAGTGCATATTCCATGTTTCTTTCTATAGTTTCGTGTCTAATTAGTTGGCCAAGTTTAGTATTAGTATCAAGTGAATATACGAGTGCATTTTTACGATAGTTAAAACTTGATGTATAAATGGACATTTTAAATTTCTCAATACTTAGTTTTTGAAACTTATGACTTGGTTGGTTAATGACTGAATTTATGAAAAGATATCCTTGGATATTAGAGTACATATATTTTATGGATTAAGTTATAATAATTTTTAATCAAACTCAAGATTTTGATGGTTTATACCTTTCTTGCTTTAAGTTAAGGCTTTACAACTAACTTGCTGCGTAATAAAGTGGACTTTTTAATCTGAAATTGGTATGGTTTCAAACTATGGATATTGATGGAATGTTTCCTTTAAATCAGCATCTATAAAGTTTGTGAATCAATGTTTAATTTCAAATGTGGGAATTGTTTAATTTTGTAAATTGAATACTCAAGTCATTTTTTCTAAGTAAATTTACTAAAAGTCCCAGTTTTGAATTTTTTATCACAACAAAAAATCTATCATTGAACCAATCAAAATAATTGATATGGATGGCGGAAAGTGATTTAAAAGAACGAAAGAAGTTTCTCTAGTAGAGCTGTTAGGACTGTTTCTTGTATTCTTACCAAATATAATTAATTATGTAAGGTGGTTATGCAGAAATATGTAATATGAATGTTGTAACAATAAAAAGTAAAAATTGATACACAATATTTTTATTTAGTTCAACTATGTCCCGGTAGTCTACATCCAAGAAGCCATTCCTAGAGAAATAAACTTATTAGTAAAGATCAACGTGAGTACACATACTAATCAAATTTAAAAGACTCCCTCTTTTATATGTTGCAACATGAAAGTACTCCTTCACTAATTCATCTAGAGAGCTCTTCTCGACTTGTTGTAATTCTTTCTGTCTCCCTTTAGATTTCTCGGAATCTGTCTTCTCCTGAAGACGTCTCGTACCTCTCTTAAAGTAATCTCATGCCTAGAAATCCCTACAAGTCTATGAACATAAAGTATAGACAGATTTTACAAACTATTATTCTTATGGCAATCACAAATATACATGGTATACTTAGGACTCTAATCTAGACACCTGTTTATTATGCTTGAGGTCTTTCTTTACTTGTCAATCTGCAAGACACATTCAATCAAAATAAATGATGATTGGAAGACAAAATAATTAGCCAAAGATAATATTTTCATAATCAAAGTTGATTTGAAATTGAACGTTGATTCAGTAGCGATGTTACAATATTGGCTTTGTCTCAAATAACCAGATTGTAACCTTCTAGAAGAAAAAGCTGATTTGTTACTTGAAATAGTAATTTCGGATTCTACACAATTAAACAATAAATCAACATATTAAAAGGATTCATACATAATAAGATTAGCTAGGAATATACATGGAAATATCAATCTTAAAATATCACAAGAATCAAACTTTAAAACATTCACACTACAAGATTATTTCCATAAATAATTCATATGAGCTATCAAAAAGATTAAGTAATATAAGCTCCAGATATTTACCTAAAAAAGATTAGAATCTGATTTGAATAATTTGTAATTAATTGACACAATCACACACTAATCAAATCACATTAAAACACATCTTAATAAGAAAGAAATATTTGGATATAATTTTTCTACAAGGCAAACATTAATCACTAGTATTTCTGATCAAAATACAATTAATTAAACAAATATTCAATCATATGACAACTATAAAATTCAGACAAACACTTCAAAATTACCAGGTCAAATATATTATATTCCAGTAATGTTACAACATCAACCCAGAATTAGTCAATTAAAAAAGACAGTGATGTTGCAACGTCTTAAATGACAGCACATTTTTCCTTTTCAATCTCCCCCTTTGGTATTTTTAGGCAAAATATTTTAATCTGTAAAAATAAGTTAGGCCCTGAAAATGTAGATTATGTTTAGCCAGAATTTGTAAATTTTTGTAACTACTCCCTCTTTTAGCAAAAATTGTCAAAGGTAGCTACAAGTATTAAAACATGAACCTGCAGATGTTATAGCATGTCTAAATATATAAAATGTGAATAAAATTCCACAAAATATAATAGACCAATATCATAATAAGTTGCTCAATGTTGTAACAAGAGCTTTAATACTGTAGAAACAAATTAAAACAAAGTACCAAACCAGAAAACATAATTTGTCTATGATATGCATCACTTATTTTACATAAACATAAAATAGAAATGTAGAAAATTTTTCAAACAGCTGGTGGAACTTGAGAAACATCTCCCAAATCAATGTCCATCATCATGCATGACAGACAACATTCTTTCTATCTTGTCCAATCAAGCTATCACTCCAGAGGTTGCAACACTTATATTTGCAGCAGATGTCGTAACATTGGTATCTACAACATAATTATCCTCCCCAACAATAGAATCTCTATCCTTCATTTTGAACACCAGCTTGGTTACAAGAGGAGTGAGATATTTAGAGCTATAACGTGGAGGTTTCTATTTGGTCAAAACACTATAGATAAGTGCCAGAAAGATTAATCTCTTGGTAGGAGTAGTGTTGTATCTTATATCATAAAAGTGGCTGAAGATCAATTGTGCCAAATTCACTTGTCCACTTGTTCCAATATCATAAAAAAAAAAAGTACAATCTCCATGAAGGGTATTGGAATGCGTCGCTGGCATCCAATTGTCAATAGTAATTCGGTGCAATCCCTTGTACTTGAGTGTCAGATCAGTGGATTTAAAAATGCTATTCTTCGGCCATTTGGTCTGTGTACTAAGTAATTCACTAGTAAACTTGTTGAGAAGGAATTCTTTCTCATAGTCTTCAAAGGGGCAAATAGATATATCAAGGAAAGGGGCAATCATAGCAGGGAAAAAATCATAAATATAATCCCTAACAAAAACTTTCCTATACCCAGGTGAACCTGGTTTGTCTAAGTTCTCAGTTAAATTGGAATAAAATTCCTAAACAATCCTAGGCACAAAACTTTAAATTTCAGAAATAGTGTTTAATCACTTTTGATCTTATTTTCTGAAAAGACTTTAAGTTTATGTTTCTTTCAGGAATAAATTGGTATTGTTCATAAATCTTTATAGAAAAAGCAACATCTTTTGTATAATACCATAGAGAAAAGTAGTTTGCAGGGATATAACCTGCTATGTCTAAAGACGAAAAGACCCTATTTCCTTTCTCGGTTGCGGTAGCCTTCCTCTTGGGTTGTGATTGCTTCGAAGATTGATCTGAGATTTTATAGGCTACTGATTTATTCTGTCTTTGATGTTTGAACCGGATGTGCAACTGGTATTGTTTGATCTATAGGTGATGTTGGGAGATCAGCCTCAGATTGCTTCTTTGAGACTGGAGTAGAATCTATTGTTGGATCAGCCTATGTTGTAACATCAGGCACTTTAGTAGAGGCCAATTATGTTGGCTCGATATTCACCACTAGAACAGAGGACTCTGAGATGTTAGAACATTAGGTATCTCAGCAAATGGTGATGTTGAATCCCTAACATTTCTAACAGATGTTGGAACATTAGAAAGTATTTACGGTATGGTTTTGACAGTTTCAGTAACATTTTACTCAAGATTATTTTTTGGTGTATACCTATGAGAATAATCGTCTTTTGGAAGAGGCCTAGTGTCCATCGCATCTTTTGCAGCAACATTAACAGATGATGTTGCAATATTAGAAGTTGTGAGTGGTATCATCTCGGTCAGACACCTTTTTGAAATTGGAAGCTATGGATGTTAGGACATCATAAGTCTACATTGGGATTGACTCCTTTGCACGAATAGAAGTTGGAGTTGAGCCTCCTTCATCTAATTTCACAAGTGGCTACTTTGATTTAGAAGGGTTGAAAATTTCGGCAACATGAACAAAGGTTGCCGGTGCTGGTGGTGGATCAGTTGAAGTGGCCAGAATAGGGTCTGCTTGAACCGATTGAACATGGGCACTTTGTTCAATCGTCAATGGAGGCTGGGTTGAAGGTTCAACCAAGAAACCCGTGGATTAGGTTTTCTGCAATTTTGCTAGAAACAAAAAAGGAATAAGACTTCTTCTTCATTAGAGTTGAGGAGGAAGAAAGTTTTCCTTTAGCAGCAGCAGCAGCAGAGTCACTCTTCTTTCCATTCCTTCTGTTCACCATTTTTATTGAGGGAAAAAAAAAAGTCTTCGAAGAACAAAGGTAAAAATGGCAGAGACAATGAGAGAATTGTGGATGTGTGAAATAACACAAAGATCATTAGGGATTAAATAACTTAGAGACCATTTCATTTTCCTAAATTTAAAAAGGAAACAAAATCAATTCTGGAGCTAAATTGACATAAAAAACTGTAATGAAAGTAAATCTCGGGAACAAGTAAAAAATGACATCAGCAGCAGTTGTCCGAATTTTATCCAAAATTTCCCTTTTTTTTATATAAATAGTAAGCCCAGTTTATTCCATGTTATTATACAACCACAAAGTCATGAAATTATAAATGATAACCCTTAGATAAAATGAAATTGATGAAATCATTCCTATAAAAGGATTTTAAAATATACATTCCTTACAATTTTCATCCAAAAAAAAATCTAGAAAAATTCATCTGATTGATTGATCACCTATGATTGAAAACTGATTGATTGATTGGTTGATCTCACAAAATAGTACAAATTAATTATTTTTTTTTATATTACTGCATAAATTATTAATGTTGTAACATTGACGACATTTTAGGCAAATGATCTTTCCATGAACAGTAACTTTTATACTATTACTGTGATAGCCCTTTTCACATGGTAGATCATCTTTTACTGCATTTGTGATATGTAGGCCTAGATTACTCATGGATAGCTTTCGCACATTAGTATAAATAGCTCTACATTCTTGACCTAATTCAGAAAGAACCTTCATCTAAGGTCAAAAAGAATCATCCCACTGACCTAATCACAGGTAACCTCGAAGATGGAATGGTAACTAGAAGAAGAAATATTAATCTGGTAAAATTTCTTTGTTTTACATTTTTAACTAAGCCAAAGAATATTAAAAAAACTTTACATGTTAATTTTTGGATTAAAGCTATACAAGAAGTATTAGAACAATTTTATAAGAACAATGTTTGGACTTTAGTATCTAGACTAAATGATTCTAGTTTTATCGGGACTAAATAGATTTTGAAAAATAAATCTAATAAGTTTGGTAACATTATTAGAAACAAAGCTGGGTTGGTTGCCTAAGGATATACACAAGTTGAGGGTATAGACTTTGATGAAACATTCGGTCCTGTAGCAATGCTTGAATCTATTTATTTACTTCTTGCTATTGCTTGTCACATTAGTTTTACTTTACATCAAATGGATAAAAAAAGTTCTTTTTTTAAATGGTTTTCTGAATGAGGAGGCCTTCGTTGAACAACTGAAAGGTTTTGAAGGTCCACGCAGGCCTGACCATGTTTTTAAACTTAAAAAGGTATTGTATGGATTAAAACAGGCACTCAAGGCTTGGTATGAACGTTTGACAATATTCTTGGTACAAAAAGGCTACGTGAGAGAGGGAGTAGACAAAACTTTATTCATTAAGAATTTTAATTCTGATATTATTATTGCTCAGTTTTATGTTCATGATATTGTTTTTGGATCTACTTCTAATGATAAAATATAAGAGTTTGTGAAATAAGTGAAAGAAGAATTTGAGATGAGTATGGTAAGAGAATTAACCTACTTTCTAGGTTTGCAGGTGAAATAGCTTAAAGATGAGATCTTTATTTCCCAAAAATAAGTATGCTAGGAACCTAGTTAAAAAATTTGGGTTTGAGTCAGCTAAACATATAAATATTCCTATGAGTACCAATATGAAGCTGACTAAAGATGAAAATGGATTTAGTATTAATCCAACTCTTTATAGAAGCATGATTGGCAGCTTGATGTATTTTACAGCTAGCTGACTTGATATGGCTTACAGTGTTGGAGTGTGTGCTAGATATCAATCTAGTCCAAAGGAATCTCATATTGCTGCTGTAAAAAGAACAATTAAGTATGTTAGTGGGACTCTCGATTATGGTCTTTGGTACTCCAAAGACACTAATATTAATCTTATAGGTTATAGTGATGCATACTGTGCTGATAACGCTGATGACAAAAAGAGTACAATTGGAGGTTTTTTCTTTCCTTGAAACAACTTGATTTCATGGCTTAGTAAAAAGCAAAGCTCGATCTCTTTGTCAACCATTGAGTCCAAGTATATAGTTGTAGGAAGTTGTTACACTCAATTACTATAGATGAAACAGATGCTCAAGGACTAAGGTATAGTACTGGATACATTAGTTATTTATTGTGATAACACTAGTGCTATAAACATCTCTAAGAATCCAATATACTCTAGGACTAAGCACATTGACATATGTTATCACTTTATCAGAGATCTTGTTAAGAGTAAAATTGTAATCTTAGAACATGTAGAGACAGACAATCAGTTGGTAGATATTTACAAAAGCACTCGATATTCTCCCTTTTAATTCTTTGAGAAAAGCCCTAGAAATTTGTTTTATGTGAAATAATATTGTGATATCAGCCAATCAGAGTCAAAATATTATTTATGGTTAATACAAGATATTTGGAAAAAGATGAAATAATTTCTGTTATAACATTATTTCTTAATATATATAGTTCTTATTATTTTTATCATGGAAATTGTTCTGAAAAATCTAAAAGAAAAATTATTTTTGTCTGCAACAATATCCTCTATAAGACTTTGAATCTCACCCTCCTTTGAATAATCTGCAAAGTCTGAAAAATCATCTGTAACCACATTAGCATATTCCACAATAGTCTGAGTTCTCATGTTATAAATACGATAAGCTCGACCATTATTAGGATAACCAGGGAAACTCTGACATCACTTTTTGCGTCAAACTTTCCCAACTACTTTCTATAATCAAGGATGTAATAAGTACCCCAAATTAGATTTTTCACCTTGCAAGATTTCATAAGGAGTTGTACCTAGACACGAATATACACAGTTGATGTTGTAACATGCCGTGTTGACAGCTTCAGCCCACAAAGGTTTTACAAGCTTTTTGCTATTCAGCATTATTCGTGCCATTTCCTACAAAGCCCTATTCTTTGTTTCCATAACACCATTTCGTTGTGGTGTCTTTGGAGAAGAAACTTTATGATAATTACCATTTGAATAACTAAATTTAGCATAAGAATAAATTTCGAATTCCTTACTATGATCACTCCGTATTCTGACTAGTTTACTGATGTCACAACCTTTATCAGTTTTCAGCTTAACACAAAGTTAAAAGCATCAAAGGTATCTAACTTTTCTCTTAAAAAATCTATCCAAGTATATCTCGAAAAGTCATCTACGCAAACAAAAATGTACCTTTTCCTGTAGTACTTTCCACTTGCATCGAACCCAAGAGATCTACATGAAGTAGCTCCAACACTTTTGATGTTGTAACATTTTTTATAATTTTATGTGTTGTTCTTATCTGTTTTCCTATCTGATAAGAATCACACACTCTTTATGATTTCTTATTAAGCTTTGGTAAGTCACGTACTGCATCTAAATTCTCAACTTTCTTTAACATTTGACTTATGCTAATCAGATTAGTCACAAATCCCTTTACATGCAAAATTTTCTTTATTTGGGAAAACCTTCAACATCAAGAGTTCTTTCCCCAGGAACTCATCCTTTTGCACTATCATTGAATGTTATAACATATCCGGTGTCAACTTTGTAGTCCAGAAGAATAGATTTGTCACCTATCATGTACCTAGAACATCTACTATCGAAATATCAATCATTAGTAGCACATGTTCTAAAACAAGTAAAAGATTCAAAGTAATTTAATTCATATTTTTAACCCAATTTTTACTTGATTTTCTTGACAAATCAATCTTTTTCTTTAATATTTTTCTTTGAAATGGAATTTCATGAGAACAATAGCTATTTTCCAAAAAATACCTCATGGTAAAGCACCTAGGTTTGATATGACTTTTATCACCACAGAAATGATAAGTTGGAACAAACTTACCATGGTTTCTCATATAATTAAATCCTGCCGGTTTGCTATGTAGTGCAATAGGAGATTTTCATGTTACAACATTAGCATACTTTTCGGAAACTGATATTGATATAGTTGATTTACTGTGTGTTACAACATGTGGCTTCTTCTGTGTTGTAACATCAATACTGGTTCCTGCAACTAGGTTAGAAATAGAATTCTTAACAAAAATAGTTTTTGAATTTGAGTTTTCACCTTTAAATCTGAGTCCTCGATGTTCTGACCTTGATTTACCAACAATCAGAATATGATCTAATTTGACCATTCTAGAATTTAGCACTTTTAAGGACTTTTGAGTCCTATCAATCTCTGCTAAAATCTCTTTTAACTTTGCTTCTTTTTCTAAAGTTTCCAACTCTTGCATCTTTGTCTCTGAATTCTCCTTGAATTAGATGAGAGTAGAAAGCAGCGTAATTACTTACATGTGTTTCATCTTCCTCTTGGCTGTATTTGACTCCTTATCTGACTTCTTACTCCTCATCGCTCCACGAGGTAGTCATAGCCTTAGATTTCTTCTTTAAGGTGTTGGCATATTCAGCTTGTATGTGACCATAACCCTCACATTTCCTACACTAAATATCTTTCTTTTTATCTTTAGGAACATTAGATTTAGGAGAAGTGGACTTACCTTTATTTGAGTTGCTGCCTTTTGACTGTCTACCCATTTTCTTGAAAACCCTATTGAAAGTTTTAGCAATAGAGCGAGCTCGACATCACCGTCTCCTTTTTTACTTAGAACTGATTCTAAGGCTACTTTAAGGACAATAGTTTTGTCCATTTTCCTATGCTTGATATTCATATCGTATATTTGCAAGGATCCCATCAGTTCCTCAAAGTTTATGATGTCAAGGTTCTTGCTCTTTTCTATTGTCATGAGTTTTGGCCAGGCTATGAATGAAAATTTTTTCTAACCATCTTAGTATCTGAAAAATATTTTCCTAGACCAAATGCCTCATTAGAAATATCATAAAACTTTGTAAAATATTCAGACAGGGTCTCATCTTCTCTCATTTTTAATTCCTCAAATCTAGAGGTTAAAATGATAAATTTGGTTTTTTTCATATCTCCAAAGTCTTCAAAATGAGTTTGTAAAATATTCTATGCCTCTTTGGTAGATTCATAACTCGTAATCATTTTGATTTGAGTTGCATCAACTCTATTAAGAATAGCATGTAGAGATTTGGAGTTAAAATTATCAAGTTTCTCATCCTCGTATGGCCAATTATATTCATATTTTGGAATACTCTTCCCTTCATCATCCTTAGTAGTTAGAGGACTCCAACCAGTAAGAACGGATCTCCAAGTTTTTTCATTAAGAGTCCTGATAAAAGCCTTTATGCATGTCTTCCAATAAAAAAAAAAAAAAAGTAGTGCTATCAAGTAGCGGAGGGTGTGAAATGGACCCATCTTAAGTAAGAAATGATATACTTGAAATTTATGACCAAAAATCCACAAGATCTCACAAAATAAACTGTTAGTAATCTACTCTAATACCAATTGTTAGGACCATTTCTTGTATTCTTACCGAATATAATTAATTTTATAATTAATTATATAAAGTGGTTATGCAGAAATATGTAACATGGATGTTGTAATAATGAAAAGTGAAAATTGACATACAATATTTTTACTTGGTTCAACTATCTTCTGATAGTCAACATCCAAGGGGCCACATCCAAAGAAATAAACTTATTAGTAAAGATCAATGTGAGTACAAATACTAATCAAATTTAAAAAAATCCCTCTTTTAAATGTTGCCACATGCAAGTACTCCTTTAGTAATCTATTTAGTGAGCTCCCCTCGACTTGTTGTGATTCTTTTTGTCTGAATTCTCTTCAAATTTCTTGGAATCTACCTTCTCCCAAAGACGTCTTGTACTCTCCTGAAGTATTTTCATGACTAGAAATTCCTCCTAGTTTATCAATATAGAGTATAGACAGATTTTACAAACTATTACTCTAATGATAATTACAAACATATATGGCATATTTAGGACTCTAATCTAGACTCTTATTTATAGTGCTTGAAGTTCTCCTTTACTTGTGAATCTATAAGACATGTTCAATCACAATAAATAATAATTGGAAGAGAAAATAAGCAGCCAAAGATAATATTTTCGTAATCAAGGTAGATCTGAAATTGAATGCTGATTCAGCAGCGATGTTGTAACATTTGAAACTATCTAAAATAGCCAGGTTGTAACCTTCTAGAAGAAACGACTGATTTGTTACCTGAAATAGCAATTTCAGATTCTACACAATTAAACAACAAATTAACATACTAAAAATGTTCATATACAATAAGATTTAGCTAGGAATATATATTGAAACACCAATCTTAAAATATCATAAGAATCAAACTTTAAGACATTCACACTACAAGATTGTTTCCATAAATAATTCACATGAGCTGTTAAAGAGATCAGGTAAAATAAACTCCAAATATTTACCTAAAAAAGATTAGAATCTGATTCGAATAATTTGTAATTGATTGACACATTCACACACTAATCAAATCACATTAAAATACGCTTTGATAAGAAAGAAATATGTAAATATAATTTTTTTGCAAGGTAAATATTAATCACTAATTTTTCTGATTAAAACACAACTAATTGAACAAATATTCAATCACATGATAGCTATAAAATTCAGGCAAACACTTCAAAAATGCTAGATCAAATATATTATACTCTAGTGATGTTACAACATCAATCCAGAATTACTGTCAGTCAAAACAGACAGTTTGTTATAACATCTTAAATGACAACAGATTTTGCCTTTTCAAAAGTTGTAATTGTATGCGATCTTAAATCCATAATTGGTCAACGCTGAGAAAGTCAACAGTCAAGCACGACAGGTCGCATAAGTGTTCTCTTAATTAAAATACGACCTNTTTATGTAATTAGGAAACTATAAGCCATCCTTATCTATATAAAGGTGGCTTAGTCTCATTGTAAAGGAAGAACACACATTCTTCAAAAGGCACTTTATTACGTCCTGTAATTCTCTGCTCTCACCTTGAGATAGAAATCCTTGTAATTCTCCAAAAAAATAGTGAAGAACAGTGGACGTAGGCTCATCTTTTTTGGGGCTGAACCACGATAAAATTTGTGTCTTCTTATTTACTTTGCTTTATTAATCCCTTTTCACACACAAGCCACATCTCGCAATTTTCTATATTCATTGTTGACAAAAACCTCCGTCAACAATTGGCGCTAGAAGGAGGGCTATTCCAGTGAAGAGTTCATCAATTTTACTCCTTCAACAATGGCAAACACCAGAAACACCACCAGAAGTGCTAGACTTAGCCAAAACCAACATCAAAGCACTACAGCTGCGCAGGATAATCCTGCTCAGGATCAACCTGCTGTGACCGCACCAGAGAACATCATCTAAAGACAGGACCGAATAGAGGATGCACTGGCGAACCTTCAGCAGATAACCAGCCAGATCAATGATTCTCTACGACGGCTTGCCGAAGGACAGATGGTCACTCCACCACAGCAGGAATGCCCTAGAAATCGCCCAGCTCGGCAACCAGAAAAAGGAATCCAGATCCAGGAGGCAGGAACTCGCTATCAATCTAGAGCCCAACAGGAGCGTCAGATAGATCGCACTTCTAAAGGCAAAGGCAAGGTCGCAAACTTGCCACAAGGATCTAGCACTGGAAGTTCGAGCACTGATCGTGATCGTGGACAACCTTTCAGGAGAGCAAACGTCAATCGGGATCAAAGCAGCGAGCGGAATCATCAATCGAGGAGCGTCTTCGAAAGAATTAGCAGAGAACCTAGGCAGAATCCAGTGGACCTGCGACAACATTTAGAACAGCGACGTAGTCATGAGCAATCCACATCGCATCGCCAGAGCCAGAGTCGATCTCGTCGCACAATTACAATTGAGTCTTCGAAGTCGCAGCAGACCCAGCCTGGCCAACCTGTAGTTGTACAACGTGATGATAATCAAAGACCACCCCTGCCACCAACTAATGTCCTTCCTGCGAACATTGATGTTCATAATTTAAGGATTGCATTAGAAACAATGGCTGGCTGGGATGATGAACTCGTAGATGGATATCGTCAGTCGCCATTCAACGAGGAAGTTCGAGCTGCTGCTCTTCCTGCTGGATTTAAACTTCCCATCATAAACATGTTTGATGGGAAAACAGATCCACAGGATCATATGGACCACTTCAACGATCCACATGATAATATGGAGCTCCATCGGATTGATGATCTCGCAAGATGCAGATGTTTCGCTGTAACTCTCTCTGGAGCAGCAAAAAAGTGGTTTCGGGGACTACAACCTGGCTCGAGGAGGAAGAATGGTGGCTTATCTACAGGAGGTACACCGACTCCTCTCAATGTTTACTACTCACAGCATTCAACTTCTTCCCCGAGCTAAAAATATGCAAGCAGACGCTTTAGCCAAGCTTGCTTCAACGAAGGATGCAGAGTTGTTGAAAGTTGTGCCAGTAGAATTCCTTGCAAAACTAAGCATTGAAGTAGAGCCTCAAGTGACCATGCCAATTCAACATAAACCTACATGGATGGATCCTATAATAAAGTACTTGCAAGACGGTGAACTTCCCGAGAATAAAGATGAAGCAAAGCGACTCCGGATGAAGGCAGCTCACTATATTTTGTATGATGACAAACTTTATCGAAGAAGTTTTAGTTCGCCACTATTACTATGTGTTGATGATGAGAAGGCGTACTACATTATGAAGGAAATTCATGAAGGGATATACGGGAATCATTCTGGAGGGCAGGCACTCGCAAATAAGGCCCTAAGGCAGGGTTACTTTTGGCCCACTATGAAGAAGGATACTATAGAGTTCGCACGAAAATGCGATAAGTGCCAAAGGTTCGCCACCATTCCTCGAATGCCACCAGTCCCTTTAACATCGATGACTAGTCCTTGGCCGTTTGCGGTTTGGGGGAATAGATATTATTGGAACTCTCCCGTTGGCGCGAGGCGGATTGAAATATGCAGTAGTCGCAGTTGATTATTTCACTAAGTGGACAGAAGCAGAAGCTTTAAGCACTATTTCTGCGAAGAAGATGATAGATTTTGTTTACAAGTCTATAATCTGTCGTTATGGCATTCCGCACACAATAATCTCTGACAATGGGAAACAGTTCGACTGCGATCAGTTTCGCAATTTTTGCGACAACTTGGGAATCAAGAAGAGTTTCTCTGCCGTTGTTCATCCACAAGCAAATGGGCAAGTTGAGGCGATAAACAAAATTCTTAAGCAGAATATCAAGACGAAGCTAGAAGAACACAAAGGCGTTTGGCCAGAAGTACTTCCTGAAGTATTATGGGCTTATCGCACCACCCAACGAACAACTACTGAGGAAAGTCCATTCTCCTTAGCTTACGGCTACGAAGCTATGGTCCCAGTTGAAATCGGTGAGAGCTCCCTACGTCGGTCCACTTATGAGTCTGATCAGAATAACACTTTAATGAGAATTGAACTCGATCTTTTAGAAGAAAAGCGCGAGTAGTCTCAACTACGTGTCGCATCATACCAACAGCGCACTGCTTGATATTATAATTCCAAAGTGAAAAACAGAGAATTTAAGGTCAGAGATCTTGTTCTTAGACAAGTTCTACCTAACACAAAAGAGCAAGGCGCTGGTGTATTTGGCCCTACTTGGGAAGGACCATATGTTATCGATGCCGTCATTCGACCTGGGACTTATAAGCTTGCCCGCACTGGAGGACAAAAGATTGAGCACGCATGGAATGCAGAGCAACTTCGTCGATATTATCAATAAATCTTCATATGTATCTTCATTTTATCTTCAATAAAGTATTTCTTCAATACTCGGTGTACATGGTGATTGTTGCGCGTCTATTATAGTTTTATGGCAGTCCTTGAACACCATAAAACTCGGGGGGCAGTAGGATTAGATCATCATCTCCTACTCACTTCCTAAGGAACTATGCAAAATGTTCATTTAGAAGGGTTGGAATTTTGGATCACCGTTCTAAAATTTCTTAAAATCTTAGGATTTTCTCCTCGCTTCATGCCATAGCATGTCGTATTACGCAATTTTCCTCCTTGAACAGAAAGTAACTAAGTATAACGTTCATTGTTCGATGTGATATATTGCTATAAACCCTATTTTAATGTAGAACTTTTGAAAAATAGTAGAGTTTGCATCACTCAATTATTATTTTTCTTAAGCGACTTAACCCATCCTACTACTTGAACCACGGTTTAAGTTATTGGATTCGAATCGCAATAGCGTACCGATCAGTCCCTAGTGATTGACTACTTGGTTAAATTATGCACATCTATATTATTATGCGATGTAATATTTGTTTATTTTGCAGGAATAAAAATTCGACGAATAAGTCTTCAATTGAAAACTTCAATAAAAATTGTCGCATTTATTAAACAACATATAATGCATTACAAAATTAAAACGAGACATGCCCGTATTTGTCTTTAACATTATAAAATTACAAAGATATGCATCAGGCAGAAGTACTCGCTCATCCTTTCTCCGCAGCTTCGGCATCTTTCTAGCTTTGAACAAGCTCCACCACGTCCATTCCAAGGATGGAGAAATCGAACTCGGGATACTCACAGAAGATATTGTAGATGATGGTCAAAGATGCAAGGTCGCTAGCCTTTTCTTCGAGCTCTTTGACTTCGTTAGCCTTGAAGTCTTCGACTGCCTTGTGACCCGCCTCTTCGGCGACCTTCTTCAACGCTTTTGTGTGCTCGGAGATAGCCTTCTCAAGAGTCTTGATTTTTTCTTCAAGCTTTTCCTTTTCGAGTTTTTCCTTCTCCAGATCATCTTGCAGCTGCTTCTTCTCCAACTCGAAGGATGACTTTTCGTCCTTGAGAGTCTTCTCCGAATTCTCGAGTGCATGGGCTATCTCTTCGACCTTCTCGCCCTTCTCCACGCTCTCGAGAACTGGATTATACATTAGCACGCCAGCTGCAGCAGTCTGAGGCATAAATATATTATTAATGCGAGAAAAGCATCGAAGAATTTAAATGAAGAGAAAGAAGCTTACATTGGCGAGCATCCTCATAGTGGCATTGAACGCAACCCTCGGCGATCTTTTCCTCATCTTCTCCCAACCTTCCTCCGAAGTGAAGCGATCGATGAAGGCCGCACTCATACTAGCCTTTTCTGGTAATTTACGAAGAAGTGCGATGACCTCTTCGTCCTTGTTTTGGCTCACCCCTGCAAAGGCAGCCGGGTCTTTGGAAGGCTCTGGCTGACTCGCAGGCTCAGTTGACTGGGGAGGAGGTGAGCTCGTTGGGACATCTTCGAAGGCGACCATCCTTTTCTTAGAAATATCGACCTTCTCTTTCCCTTTTGAAGAAGTGGGAGGTGTGTTGTCTGGGGTCTTGGATTTGGCCATAGATCCAAGAGTTAATGGAGGAGCTCGCAGACTACTTCCGATGGTCATATCTGCAAGAATGTTTTGTTAACAGAGAATAATGTGAAATATATATATATAAAAGAAGCGAGAACTACCTTCTTGTAATTGAGCTTCAGGAGATGGAGCTTCTGGTGATGGTGGCTCGATAATAGGAGGAGCAGGCGCTTTTCTTTTCCTGGTCTTGGAGGACGATGCACCTGCCTCCTTTTGCTTCCTCGCCTTCTTTTTCTTCGAGCTCGAGGACTTCGAAGGACGGTTGGCAGAGTATGGTAGTGATGCGCCCTTCGGGAACAGCCCGCAGTCGGTCAGATTCTTGGTCGTCCCAAGCTTTTTCCAATCGAACTCTTCGGTTGGAAGGGCGTTAACTTTATACACTCTTGCGAACTGTGCCTCGCTGAGTCCTGGACGCTCTTTGTTTTCTACGAAGACATGGAAATGTGATTAGACAGCATGAAGCAATTACAAAATTCGAGCATAAGTTATACAGCTACCTACCAGGGTTTTGAAAGAACCCGTTGTCAGCATAGTCGAAATGGAAAAATGGTTTTTTCCACTTTCCCATGTTATTGCGAACTCCGTGAATGGTCTTTATTGCCTGATTCGACCATTTGCTCGCATAGAAGAAGCCGAAGTCTGAAGGGTTCGACTTCACTTGGTAAAATCAGGCGAACTCTTCGGGTATGGGAGATCCTAAGTTAAGCTTATGGTATAATATATAAAAACCTACCATGTATCTATAGGTGTTGGGGGTCAGTTGGTAAGGGACGACACCGTAGTAGTCGACGATAGATTTTATGTACGGATGAAGTGGAAGATGGACGCCGCACCTAAGCACTGCCTCAGAGAACGAGGCAGTACCACGAGGAGGAGTGTGTGGTCGATTGAATTCTATAGGGATGCGAAGAGGAATGTTGATGTTGTAGATGCGGATGATTTTTTCGAGCTTATTTGTAGAAATGCTCGTCTGTACATCGGTACACGACCAATCTCCTTCCACATATTGATGACCCCTTGCGTATTCAGGAGCATCCCTAATGTGTTGAAGCCATTGATCTTGGGGAGATCGCCTATGCGGGGACTATTTTGTCTCGCTCCTGTTATCTTTACTTTAGGTCGCTCTATGTAATCGTCAAGATTTATAGAGCTAGAGCTCAACTCGGAGAATGACGACTCCCCTGAGAACGCATTCCCCTCCCTAAATTCTTCGCTACTAGACATCTGAAAAATAAGCAAGGAGATATTTAATCCTATGCGAGCAGTATCCTACAGGTAAAATCATATATTGATTTATGCTAACTTAAAATGCGACCTAGAGATAGACGTATTATTGTCTATTTTTTATAGGTATCCTCGCTATGTGCGAGCAATATATGGTAATTAGGGGCAGCAAACCCTGATGTATAAATTGTTCGACTATCTCGTCAATCTTTGAAGCGATTTTAGGGTTCATCTGGAATGTTCGAGTTAATTCTTCGATAATTCGTCATTCAATCTACTAAATTCTACATGATTTGGGTCCTTTAACATTCCAGAACCTAATTCCTATGAATTCGCCTATTACCTCGTCAAGATGACAAGTATTCTGGGATTTCTCTCTACGGTTCTTTTCTGTAAATTTGGTACTACTGAAATTGTAGAAAGCATGTCAAGAATGGAGAATATTCAGAAAATTTAATGAGGATAGAGAAGAAACTGACCTTGATTTTTCGAGAAGAAAGAGGATTCTGAACTGCTCTTTGAATGCTCTATTGGTTCGTCTCGCCGGAGATGAGTAAGAAGCCTCTGTAACTGGCCGGAGAAGAGGGTTTCTTGGGTTTCAGGGTAAAAAAAACGAAGGAAAAAAGGAGATTTTTGCCTTGTCAAATTTCTGGAAAATGAGAGAGGAAGTTGAGAATTTCTCTTTAAATAGTTAGAAGATCTGTGTAATTACAGCCGTAGATCAAGGGATCTGTTCTTTAAATTAGATGGCCGAGATTCGCGCGGGATTTGAATTTGGAAATTAAAGCGGATTTAATTTTTTGAAATTCGAAACGTTTTAAGCTGAAACGACGGCTGGAACTGTCGTTATCATCACGTATGTTCGGGAAACGGAGCAGTCGCCTCAAGCTGTGACAACTTTGAAAGGAAAGATGACACGTGGATGCATCTGTCAGGAAAAGGTACGCACGGTTTTGAGAGTATAATTCAAGATTTGACGACTCTTCAGAATTTCGAGGTGATCTCATAATATCGTATTTTAAGCTCGCATTTATCAAAATAAGAAGCTTCATTTAGCCTGAAGGTTAATGAAACTGGGGGGCAATTGTTATGCGATCTTAAATCCATAATTGGTCAACGCTGAGAAAGTCAACAGTCAAGCACGACAGGTCGCATAAGTGTTCTCTTAATTATAATGCGACCTCATCCGAATATGGCAGGTACGACCAGTATAAAAAGGAAACTAGTTCAGGCTTCATCAAAAGGGTAATTAGCATAGAAAAGGAAACAAGCTTCAGAATGGAGATTGAGTAATCCCCGTATTTAATTGAGGATGTTACCCGATTCTATATATACCCAAAATTGTATTTCTGATTAGACACTTACTCGTTTATGTAATTAGGAAACTATAAGCCATCCTCATCTATATAAAGGTGGTTTAGTCTCATTGTAAAGAGAGAACACACATTCTTCAAAAAGCACTTCATTACGTCCTGTAATTCTCTGCTCTCACCTTGAGACAGAAATCCTTGTAATTCTTCAAGAAAAATAGTGAAGAACAGTGGACGTAGGCTCATCTTTTTTGGGGCTGAACCACTATAAAATTTGTGTCTCCTTATTTACTTTGCTTTATTAATCCCTTTTCACACACAAGCCACATCTCGCAATTTCCTATATTCATTGTTGACAAAAACCTCCGTCAACAATTGCGTACTGTTAAGATTTGTCGATTGTATATGTTTATGTTAGATTGACCATTAGCATGAAAGATTAACATTTTTTCAATAAATAAATGAGATTAATTTATGAAAAACTCTCCAAACATCAAGTTACTTATTTGGAACCATTGACGGACTTGTAGAAGTTGGCACTTGGCCACAAGTACATGATCTTTTGCTATTTTCTCGCATTATTCAGATAAGAAAATATACAAATAAATAATCGAATAGGAGCACATTAAATACTATTTTCAGTTAAAATTCGTAAATGATATTAATTTTGTAAGGTAAACTGTAAAAAAAAATACTCTAAAGTTTGGTTGTTCTGCAATTTAAATCCTAAAGTTTCAACTCTGCAAAATAATACTATGAGATTAATTTCTGAAAATTAATCCCTTGAATTGACTTTTTGAATAACTTGAACTGATAAAAGACAATAATATCTTCAAAATTAAGGAAAATAATAAAGATTAATTCAGTTTTAATAGAGGATATTATTCTTCTTTTAAATCAAAATTGGTCAAAAAATCAGTCCAAGATATTAATTTTTAGAAATTCTTAATCTCAGGATATTATTTTGCAGAGTCCAAACTTTAGAGTTTAAATTGCAGAATACTCAAACTTAAGAGTATTTGTTTTTGGAATTCATTCTAATTTTGTAATTAAAATCTATGAACTAAATTAATTATTAAAATAAATTACTAAGTTCCTTTCAACAGGATATCTGCCCACTTATTTCCAAAGCCTTGGTGGCACTTTGGGTAAGCCGTGGTACGTGGCCACAAACAACAAAATTTTTCACGAATAATCTTATTTTCTGGCTCATATTAACTCATTAAGTATAAAAAAACAGACAGATAAATAAATAATCGGTGCAGATTAATATATTCTTTACAGTAAATTAATAAATGTATTAATTATATAATAACCTAAGTGTTACTGTTTTTTTTTTAAAAAAAAAATAATAATAACCTTAGCGTTATTGTTGAACAGCCACATAAACCTTTCCATTTACCACTTTCTCACTCTCCACAACCACCACATTATTGGACACGTTGGTGACAGCATGAGAAGTAAACTTGGGGTCCCCTTGAATGTAAAGCGAGTACTGAAAGTGACTGATTAGATTAGGGAACACCAAAAGAGGTGAAAAATCAGCAACCCACTTCGTCCCATTTCCATCCACCACCAATTTTCCCACTGTGGATTTCAAGCTCATCCCAATCACATTGTTTTGGTCAATCACCACTTGACCAATACTAGAAAATTCTCCATCTAATCTCACAATAGGAACCATGTTTTTAGGGTTCCCATTAAACATATTGTCCACAATATTCAACCCAAAAATATGGCCCTTAACTGATTTCAACACAATATTTGCATCACCTAAAAAAAACCCGTTTGTGACATGGACTTGAACCGGGTCTTCCATGACTATAGCAGTGAAATCCAAGTAGCAATTGTCTATTCTAGTCTGTGAAATCCCAGCTAACTTCACTAATATCCCTATCCCACCAAAACCTGTTGCCTTGTTATAACAATGTACCCCGGTCAACATATTAGCCTGACCCCTTAAAACCACTCCAATTGCGGCTGAAAAAACTGTGACATCCGTTATTGCATTGTCATTGCTTTCGAGATCAATGGCGGTGCCTGAAAAATCCTTCTCGCCCTTGTCGCCGCCTATTGTCGAGTGTTGTCCCAAGAAGCAACTTGATATGAAAGTTTCATGGCCCTTTTGGACCAAAATTCCTTCTGTTGTGAAGTGTAGGAAGAAACAATTGTTTATACGGATTCTCACTGAGTCGATTATGAAGAGTCCTCCTCCTCTAAAGCTCGAATCGAAGAGTATGTCTCGGAAAGTAATGTCCTCATAGAAGATTCCCACATTTTGAGACTTTCGATCCCTGTAATTGTAAGGTGATCTTATTTCGATTTTGATAGAATTAGGTGACCATAATTCTATGAGATGGCGATTGCCCGGAAATGTTTCTGATGCTCGCAGAGTTCCTCCTTTTACCTAATTGAGGTACCAAAAAGAGTTGGATTTAGTTGTAGTTTATGCATGTTTGCGTTCCATGTATCCAGGAATCCCAATCTATTAACGAAAGGAAAAACCATGTTGACTCCAATATTTTTAGTTCAATATTTTTTGTATTGAACAATTGCATAACAGACATGACATCATGTAATTAATTATCTGAAAATTATTGGGTTAACTTTTCTAAAAAATTGTTTCGGTTGGATATCCTATCAATTTTGACCCATCACAATTCAAACAAATTTGACTAAATTCGTAGTGTTCTAGCTTACTTGGGAATAAAAAGTATTTTGGCCTTAGAAAGAAAGACATCCTTAGTTTATATAGACATGTTTCAAAAAATTAGGAGACGAAAAGACCAAACCAGACAATTTCTACACAATAGTCGAGTCTCGATAAAGTTTATTTTCTTTTTTTTTTTTTAATAATTATGACTATTATACGACATGAGTAATGATAGAGATACACGAATTTTACATACAAAAATCACACTCAATGATGACATTTACTTTTTAGCAATTATGTATATGGTATGGTCCACTTTAAAAAAAATATAGGTGAATGAAAAACATGTCATATTATTGTCTATAGTTTTCGTATATAAATTATGTGTGTCTCTAACATTACTCATTTGACATATAAAATATTGCACATAAAAAATCTTATTTTTTTAAGGATTGTGCCACTAAAGGTTTACTTGATAATCGTTTGGTCCCTAAAAACTAGTCTTCAAAATTCTCCACGAACTAAAAATTTAGTGGCAATTAAGAGCTTTTTCTTAATTTTCGTTAGTTTTTATTATTATTATAATAACAATAATAATAATTATTATTATTACGGGGAGGGGGAAACAAAATTCAAGAAAATACTAGGATTTGAACCTTGGATTATATACATATACTAACACGCGCACTCAAACACTTATAGGCTAATTATAGCTAATTATCATTAAATTGAAAATAGAAAATAACTCACCACTTATAAGCTAATTATAGCTAATTATCGTTAAGTAGAAAATAGAAAATAATTCACATACTCTTAAATAAAAAAATATGTTTTAATTTAATAAAATTAAGAGATGAAAAAAAAAACAAAAAAAATCAAAAGATAAAGTTATAAAAATTTGGGCTAATTAGCTATTTGGCCATTTTTTGGCTCAGAACTCCAGCTTAAAAGTTTATATTAAAATGTCTAACTCACTTAATGACAAAAGTTGAAATACACAATATTCTATAAATGAAACTTTAAAAGGAATGGACATTTAGTTATAAGTTTTAAAATATGAACATCTACTTAAATTAATTTAAAAAATTGGTCATCCACCCAATTTTCTCTAAAAACACCGAGAAAATCTCATTTGATATTCATATCTTGATATCATTGATATCATGATTGCCTAGTAGAGATGTCATAAATGGGTAGTACTACTGAAAGATAAGCCTAATCGTGCTTTGTGTCGTACTTGGTATGGCCTAACAAAACATTATATCGTGTAGTGCTGGCCCATACTTAAATACCTTAAGCTCGGCATAGCCCATAAGCATAGGCACATCGTCTGCCATGCTCGTACTTTTGTTAAGCCCATATCGTGCCAGGCACAGTGGGTCTAATTAGAATTAATAGTCAATTTTTAATTACCAATTAATATTTGTATTCCTATGAAAGTACAAATCAATTAGTACCAATTTAAGTATGACACCTAAAACTAACTTTCACTTAGCCATTACTCTACTAGTATAATTGATTATCAAGTTATTAAGTTTAAAAGCAATCACTTAGAATTTTAAGTAAAAACAAAATATGTTTTAAGGATCTAGTGTTGTGCTTTTCGTGCTATATAGGACGTACTGTGCTCTTGTTCAAGATCGTGTCGTGCGTGCTAGCTTATAATGCCTGAAAATATGGACTCATCGTGACCCAACACCTCGTGTGGTGCTTAGCCCTGCCCAAAGTTTTATCTCGTATTGTGCCGTACTTGGCATGAATTTTTCAGTACTGTATCATCGTGCCTAATGAATGGCTGGGTCTATTTGATATCTCTATTATCTATTGGGACTGTGAAAGCACATAGCCCAAATTAAAAATGAGATTTTTTTCCTTTTCTTTTTTCTAGTATGTTTGATATGTGAAAAAAGAAGAGATATTAGGGGAGGTGACAAAGAATAAGTGATCCTACATATATTTGGGAAAAACAAAAGGAAAAAAGGAAGTAAATTTCTCGATTTATTGGTTTGTGGAGGGGGAAATGAGGGAAAATAGGAGGAGGAAGTTCTTTTTTTTCATATTTTTTTTTAATTTTTAATTTGAAAATGACGATTTTTATTTATTTTTCTAATAAGACTCACATGCACAGTATGAGTTATATTTTTCATTGTCAATTTAAAGGGAGTAAGAAAAAAGAATTTAATTAATACTAACTTTTAATTTAGAGAGATTTTCATTTTTTTAGAAATCAAATTGTCACTAAGTGCATAATTCAGGGATTTTTTTTAAAGAAAAACGGTTATAAAATGTCCTTGTGTTTTAACATTTTGTTTTCTATGAAATCCATGTGTTTTGAGAAATATAAGAAAACCTAATTAAATTTGAATTTTTTTCTTTTTTTTTTTCCTCGCAAAAAGCATTGTAATTTAACTATTTTTAAAATTCGACTTTCTTATATAAACTAGATTGGGAAAATCAATAAGAAATAACAGAATTATCCTTTAAATTATAGATTTAGATTTATGTTACATTTTTACTTTGTATTTGGATGCGTGTATAATTGTTTGGAAAGTATTTTATCATTTATGAGGTCATTTGAAAAATCGAAATATTTTTTAGAAACTAGTATAGACAATTCTTAAATTTATTTAAAAACTTAATCTACCATTCACTAAGATTAGTTTTGTTACTTTCTTCAAGTTTCCTAATTTTGATGATACGAAGAGGTCGAATTTTAAAATAGTCAAAATATGACGCTTTTTATAATAAAAAATTAAATTCAAAGAAGTTCTTCCATATTTCTTTTCATACAAAAGTTTTCTAATAAAATTATAAAATATAATTTCTGCTCTTTTTTTTAATTGTGTATTAGTATTCTAAGACAGACTTGTCCAAAGTTTATATATTGAATGAAGTATCTTATTAACAACTACCATATATATATATATATGGGCACCAATCCAGTAGGTATTTTTTTTTTTACTTATGCATAGGTATCAATTTGGCCAATGAAATTTGTTTTTATATATTTTTTTATATTAAAAAGTAAGAGAAAGAAATAGCATTAATATGCACGTCTTTTCACGCACATCATTGTGACCGTTAGATCACCATTAGATAACGATCCAACGGCTAAAAAAAAAATACCTACACATAGGTGAAAAAAAAATACCTATTGGATTGGCAGCCTATACATATATATATACGTATATAACCATTTGACAGAGCTTACTAGCAAAGTTTTCTTATTGTAATTCAAGGATCACGAAGAAAAAAGGACGAGCATGTGTGACTTAATTAGTAAATAAGGGAATGTATAGAATTAGTGACAATTTTTTCAAAAGAAATTAATAGTGGCTAATATTTAACGTATAATAATTGTACGTTCTTCCAAGGGCAATTTTTTTTTTCCACTTTCCCTCGAAATATATATAATTTTTTAGAATTATCAATTTTGACCTTCATTTAAAGCATGTAAAAAAAAAGTACTAAATTATAAATCATTTACAAAATTAGGACTTTCATACATGTGATGAAAAACAATAAAAGATAAAATAAAAAAGAAGTTATTTGTATCTGTTTTCCCTTTCTTGGAAGGAGCATTTGTGGAATAATTTGAAACTTCTGGAAGTAGTTGTGAAACAAGTTGAAAGTTCATGGGGTATTTTATCATTAATTTGAAAGTTCACGGGGCATTTTATAATTATTTATATTTAGAGATATATTTATAAGGTAGATGTGAAAATGAATGTGAAAATGAAAAACCGCCCCACCGGCACCCCCCCCCCCCCCCCCCCCCCCCCCCCCCCCAAAATATATTTCCAGTTGAAAAGCTTAGTGAACTTATAAAAGGAAACTAAGTGAGACCAAAACAGTTGTGAGATGGTTTGTTTTTTTTCTTCTTATTTATTTAATGCACTTTAATTAGGGAAAGATCTAATAGGTTTCCACTTTCGTTGTGTCATCTGTGGGACGCATTCCCATAAACCCATGGGTCATGCACATAAAGACGATGAGAAGCTGCCACGTGGCGCAGAGAGACGGCTCACTTCTAAATGTTGAAAAATGCACCTTAAATTGGAAACATTATTATTTAAAACAAAATGGGATTATGCAAACAAGTCTCCAAAGCATGGTGCCAATCCCGGAATGTGTTTTTTCTTTTTTTTGCTAATTAACCCCTGAATGTGTTTGACTATGGCCTATTGGTAAAACCAAGAATAATAATCACACTAACATACAATTTGTCCTTTTAAAATAGGTTTTAAGTTTTAACCCTTTAAGCTAGAATGTAAAAAACGGAGATATTTCGTCTTATTGTTACTTAAATCTAAAATTACCGTAGTTCATTTATTATTTACCTACTTCCCCCAAAAAAAAAAAAGAAAAAAAGAAACACCGGACCATTATCATTTAACCAAAAAAAAAAAAAAATGAAAAAAATGAAGAAGAAGGGAATGGAAGAATGAGCTAGAACATTGGGACAAATCAAAAGTTCCAAGTTCTATTTCAACCACCTAGTGAGTAGTACTACAATTATCTGCAGAAGTTCAAAGGCATGACAGAGCACTTTTATTTATCCTGATTTAAGTCGAATCCCAATTTAATTGAATTTATCTAGAATTAGCAACTTGCTAAAACTAAAAACATTCAAAATGCTTTTTTAAATATTTGCATGCTAGTTACATTGCTAGCTTAGGATTTAGGAATTGTTCCCCAACATTTTTACTTCAATTTTGCCATTTTCTGTAAATAATGAGTTTGACATGTTCTCAAGATGTTTGAGAATTGTTTTTTTTTCCCCTTCTTTTTAAATACTGCTTTTGAAATTTGTAACAGAACGAACGGAACGCGGTGATTGAGAGAGCTTACCACAAGATTGCCTCCAGCTGAAGGGAACCTAAGGGGTTGGCTTAATTTGTAATTCCCACCTTGCAAATCAATAACTACACCTCCCAAGTCATTGATTCCAGGCAGCAATTGAGCCCCATTTTGAAGCTCGAAGGCATCCTCCACTGCCTTCAATATTGCACCACTGCTGTCCTCTGCCCCCGTTGGATCTGCCCCGTACCCAATTGGGTAAAACACTCTCCCAATCTTTATTAAAAAAAAAAATTATTATTATTATAATGATTACTTCAATATGTATTATATAGTAATAATTTGGTAAATTCTTTGGTCTGTACATTATTAAAAAAAGAAGTATTATTTACTCTATTGAGCAATTATTTCGTTTTGTTTGATTTTCGTACAAATTTTTGTTTGAGAAATATGCATTATTGACTAGTACTATTCTCTACAACATAAAACTCAGTACTAATAATTAGCTTCCTCAATTAGAAAAGATGAAGATAAAGAAAAAGCTAAATAAAAAAAAGATACATATATTTATAGTACATTGTGAGAGTATGCATCTTACTCTTGTGATGTTTGAAGATTCAGGTGGCGACAACAAATGTCGGCGGAAGTAATTAAACGCTGCGTTTTGTTTAAGTAGTTTTGCTCCGAAAAACTCTGATGACGATGATGTTAGCTCATTCTCATTGTCGTTTTGGTTGAAGATCAAGGAAGATAGAGCTTCTTCTACCAACAATAGTAAAATCAAGCACCACCACAATGCTGAAATGAGTTTCATTTGGTTTCAGTTGAGAGAGAGAGAGAGAGAAGGCCTTTGGTTGCTCAAAGCAGTTTCTTTTTGCCTCTTTTTAAGCAAATTTGCAAAGACTTTGTCAGCTCTTGGTATTGGTGACTTATAATGACTTGACACATCTTTATATGCTATGTTTCAACAGTCGGAGCCAGGGGAAAAAAAGTTGTTATTATTATTAATTGCTTGAGTCTTTTTGTTGGTTTTATAAAGGAAATCATTGGAGGGTACAAAACCGAGTAAGGAAATAAAAGAAGAGGAGAAACAAACAAGAACCAAAAAGTAGAGTTTTGATATGTAAATATATTAAAAACTATTCCACCTATCAAAACAAGAAAGTACTAGAAATATAAATTCATCCGTGAGAGCATATAACAGGATGATCACCAAAAAAATAAAAATGATAACTAGTAACTGCACAATGTAACCCTTACAAGGACATCCGAGCCACTAATATCAAATACAAACAACAAATAAAGGGTAAAAAAGAGCACTATACCCAAAAGAAAAATAATTACATTAATTTCCTATAACTAACATGTGTGGGAAATAAGACCACTGAGGTATGTGAGTAAGTTTAGCAAAAAAAAATAAAACAACAAATTCCACTACCTCTAGAGATAGTAAGCTGCAAGTTAGTCCTTAGAGCTATCAGTAGGTGTCTATTATAAAACGCAATAGTATATCCTTGAAGACGTCCATTAGTAAATGCTACAATATAAAGATCCTTAAAGGTAGCTATTGGTGGATGCCACATGCTAAATCTTTCAGTTCTGGAACTCAAAATCTTCATATATAAAAAAATACTAACAAAATACAAAAAAAAAGAACATAAAAAATAACAAAACTCATACAGATCTAAAATTGGGTGAGACAAAATATACATTGATCTAGATCTATGGTATAAAACTTTCACATATGCGGAATGACTTATTATAACGAAAAAAAAAAAGACAAGTAAAGAGGAAGTAAAAAAACCCATATCAGAGTAAGAGAAGATTCTCCCCCCAGTAGGAGAGGCATCTGCTAATAGATGAGAAGAAGAAGCGGAGCTATGGAGGCTGCCAGAGAGGGAGAGGGAGCGCTCACTCCTATAGTTGTTGTTTTTATTCTAACATGAGTGATACTTAATCATATGGATAATTGATATACATTGTTTTAACAGTTTTTATTCTAACATGAATGATAATCATATTGATAGTTGATATACCTTGTTTCAGCAAAATAATAGATATAATGACAGCTTAAAATTTAACTCAAGTGGGGTTATTATGAGACAAATTTTCAAACAGAATTAATAAATAATGCAATAAATTCTACTGTGCCGAATACATTATTGCAATAATTTACAGATTTTTAAGGACTTGAAAACAACTTTTATTTATTATCAAAACTACAAAAAGACTAATTTAAGTTTTAATCAAAGCATGAAAACTTAATGAAAGCAACTGATGGCCGGTTATATTTACCAATTTAATACTTATTATACGCATATTTCTGCATTATACAATCAAATTTGTGGTTATAACTTACAAGTTTAACCTGAATACCACACTGCGCCTCAATATTAATGTTCAAGAATCAAATTCCCCATCATTTATCCTATATATATATATATATATATATAATTATATATATATATACACACAATCGAATTAAACCTTGAGGTTAAATCTCCAACCCCTAATTAAAAGAAAAAAAAAACATACAATCAAATTATATAGCAAATAATATTAAAGAGTTAAAAATGAGAATAAAATTAAATTTGCATACAATATTAAAGAGTTATACATGATTTAGATTAAAAATGACTGCCAGCAGCTGCTAGAAATTGACCCGATCCTCTTAATACAATCATCTCCTAAATTTATGAAATTAGAAGTTGGCTTATTCCTTCTATCTTTTTTTTTTAAAAAAAAAAGAAAAAAAAAAAAGAAATTCTTCATATTCTTTATCATAATAAATTATTTACTGTAATATGAGTCATAGAATTAAGAAATTATCTACTACAAAGGAGAGCATCATTTTATAGAGACTACTATGCGAACCAAGTGTAATGGGCCGTTTCATTCCCAATATTATGTCTTAACGGAGAGTTCACATTAAGATCATTTCTAGATACACTATACGATCCTTCACCATACTCATAGCAACCTCACAAATATTTTTACTATGAACTCTAAAAACATATGAAAGATCCAAACCTTCATGAAGAAGAGCAACAAGAGTTCTACCTTTGTCATCTTGAAAAATAGCATCAAACCTAATAGAGTCTATCTTCATGAAGAGTGCAACATCTACGTTGAAATTCTTATAATTTGAATCAAATCTAGAAGAAAACTAGGAAAAAAAAAGAAAAATAAGAAAAACAAAACAAAACTTACATAGATTTATAATCTGATAGGACGAAGACCACATAAAAATAAATCATTGTGAACAACGATCTTCATATAAATGGAAGGACTATCCAATAAAAAAATATATAGAAAAAAAATACTAGAAAAATCCTACAAATATGGGAAAATCAACAAAGGATCTCTCTCTGGTGAAGTAGAAATCAATTCTACAATACGTCCCGTACGGAGGAGGAATCCCATAATTCCTAAATTGCGAACGTCCAATTTTAGTCCGACGAATAAATCTACTCAAATATTTATCATATTTCAATTCTCCAAAGGGCAAAATAACTTGTAATAACCTATTGGTGACCAGTTAAACATTCTGGTTTTGTAATCACTAATTGTCTCTCTCATAAGTCATTACCTACCACTTGGTTAATAACCAATTTCTTGTTTCCCTTCGATATAATGTTATTTGAAAGCTTTTTCTTTCTTTTTTTTTTTTTTTTTTCAAGATAGTACACTAGTAAATTTGGACTACTAAAATATATAATGTTAAATAAAAAAGAAAAAGTAGACATTATTCTTAAGTAGAAAAATCATGAGATAAAACTAATAATTACTTAGAATAACATTATTTCAGTGTTCAAATTTCTAACTACAATAGGGATACATAGTTACATTTGGTATGTACACGTATAAACTAATTTTATTTATGTGCTAAGTATATTATTTTTAATAATGGCTATATCGTATTTTTATACTTGATATATCTATTGATATACTGGTTATTTTTCTAGTATTTGAAAATCGGACATTTACTTACCGTAGGCCCAAAATTTGGTCATTTTACTATAAGTCCTCCCTTTCTTTTTCCTTCAATTTCTCAGGAGAAATTAACGTGGATAGTTTAATTTTGGCCCAAATGACTTTTTTAGTTTATTTTTTTAAAATGACATTTCTAATACTCTCTAAACAACAAAAAGTCTAAAATGCCCTTGACTTGACTGATCCCTGTAAGCTTTTGAGTTTTGTTTCTTTTTTTTTTTTTTTTTTAATTTGAAAAACGTACCAGTTCCTGTCAGAGCTATGTGACTCTGTGTCACAATTTTATGACTGCCACGAATTTTGTGTATATTGATGGTAACAATGGTTTGTAACATTCTTTTTTCAAATTATTTTTTTCTTTTTTAATTTGAAAAACGTATCGGTCCATATCAGAGCTGTGTGACTCTGTGTCACAATTCTATGACTATCAAGAATTTTTTGTTTGTTGATAGTAACATGGATTGTAAACATGTACGTCAGTCTGTGTCACAATTTTATGACTGTCAATAATGGTTTCGAAGGTGAATTATTACATTCGTGGTCTTGTCAACTTTATTCTTCTTTAGCTCCATGTAAACTTTATTGAAACGGTCATTTATTATCTTCACAGGAGAAAGTTCCATATCAACAATATATTTTATCTCTATTATATGGTGTTCGGGTCTCAACTCTAAAGCGTCAAATACAATTAATAACAAATCGATATAGGTTGATCCTTTAGTAACCAAAATACCCGTACTCTCTATCCAGTAATAGAGATTATAGTTGTCATTAAGCGTTGTAATTCAGGAAAACAACAATATTGCTAATGTCATCAAAAATAAAAAAACACAAATCTATAATTACCAAATAAATTATGTGACATGATCTCACAATGTTATTTTACAATGTAAAAGAAACTGTCACTATGAATCTCATACTTGTGACAAATAGTCACAAAATATTGACTACTTCTAATACAAAGTTATTTTGTGACACCTTCTAAATGCACAAAGTAGTCTCACAAATCCAAACTACTTTTAATCTCAATGTTATTAAAATATGATGGCACATTGTGACAATCTGTCTCAAAATATTGACAGACAATCACACCGATCTGTCATAGATATATTTATGTGCCTTATGATCAAATATACATTTGACACAGAACGAGAAGGGAAAAATATTTTTATCCATCATATTCAGTTTTTTGACACATTGTCACACAACTTTTGACAGCAAGTGACTTTTAACGTATATTTCTCAAAAATTTTAAGCAAATATATTTTTAATCGTCTTAATCACTAGATCCATAACATATGATCTTATACAACTATTACTCCCTTAGTTTTAGCCCCAGATAAGAAAAGATCAAATACAAATTGTGAAGAACATAACTTGTAGTTGAATCAAAGACAATACATGCTAGATCTAAGACAAATTGCCAAGAAATTGCGAAAAAATTGTGAAGAAATTCCAAAGATCAAATCAGAGACACTAACTGGAGATCAAATATAATAGACGGCAACAAAACAGAGAAACTTATAGCTGAACCAGAGAAAGGAATGAGCAGAGGAGAATGAAGGAGCTAAGAGAGAGGGAGAGAGAGAGAGCTGAGCTTTGGGACCAAAAGAAAAGATTCTCTTGATTGGTACATTTATGATGGAAAATGGTGGGAAAAAGTGAGGAGGAAGTAGAGAGAAAAGGAGAAAATTGGTGAAAAATGGGTCAACTTTTTACTTCTAAAAGTGTCATTTAAAAAAAAAAGACTAAAAAAGATGTTTCGGGGCAAAAATGAACTATCTAGGTCAATTTCCTAATTTTCGGGTCTTCAGGCTTTTAAATTCAAGTTCAGGTTCGATTTCGAGTTGAGCTTATATGAAAAATACTAAGATACTAAGCCTAAGCCCAATTCTAAGAATAATTAGATGGGAAGTTCTAAAACCATTACCATTTGAACTTTATACATTCACAATTTTCATTCTATTTTAATTATAATTTTACTCATAATTACAATTACCAAAAGGATAATCTAACTTATGCACTAAAAAGGAAGGAATTCTTTTTTTTTTTTAATGGAATTCTTTAAACCATGGAAGGAAGTTAACCTCCTTCATTTCAAAATCGAAAAAAAAAAATTAATAATAGAACTACAACACCACGACGAAGAAGCAAAAGGAAAAAAAAAAACATCATAGAGAAACAAGTGACTTTCAAAGATTTTTTCTTTTTCTAATTTTAAAATCATTGTTTTGCATTTTTAATTTTTACGTCATATATAAATATATATATATATTGAGGTCTGAGTTAATATAAGAATCTATCTCATTTCTCACCCATGGGAATCATCATGTTTATGAGGAAATGATAGTCTACATCAAATAGTCATTCCGATTTAACCAACAGATATGAAAAAATGGATTCATGAGTTAATATAAGAATCTATCTCATTTCTCACCCATGGGAATCACCATGAATATGAGGAAATGATAGTCTACATCAAATAGTCATTCCGATTTAACCAACAGATATGAAAAAATGGATTCAGAGATCTAAAATCATATTGGAAATAATTATATATATATATGCTTATACCTAGTAAGAGACACAAGAAAATACTAGGCATAAATGATAAGCTAAGGAGGAGGAATTTTAATGATAAGGAGTGGATTTACAGAAATTGGTATTTTTAGAATATGAGGAATATACAGAAATTTTTTTTTGTAATATAAAAAAAATTGAATATATAAACTCAAAAAGTTGATGAATTCAGAACTTTCCCTAATTAGATTCTAGTCGGCTTCGAACCTAATTCAAGTTTGGTTGATTTGGGCTGGTCCATTAGATTTTAGGCTTCAGCTCATTTACACCCCTAATCTACCTTATGGACCGAGCCCACCAATTTCAATCTTATAATCATATTGATAATTGACGATAAGAATGGCAATATAACCCATGGTTACGGACATCCGTAGTTATCCGATCCGAACAGGGAGGGAGAAAATCGCTCAAGTGGGGAAAATGACTGGGGTGGAGAATAACCGTACAGTTAATATGCGGGTATGGTGCGGGGATGGTATTAGCATAATCTACACCTTACCCACCCCGATATATATATACATAAAAAAATTATTATACATATATATGTATTTAATTTTACACTACTTATATTCTTATATATATATTTGGTAAAATAATGAGTTTAGAGAGTTAAATATTCTTACATATTTAAATTTTAGAGTTTGAAAATTATTAGTATATTATTGTATTTAATGTTTCGGTAATTATGAAAAAGATTTAGTATTTTCATCTTAATTTTTTAATATTTTATTATTATCAATGGATAATGGATAACAACGGTTTTTCCCATTATCCGTTGGTTAATACCCGCACCGTCCCTGCATCTAAAAGAATAGTTAATGGGGTGGGTATAATATTATGATTGACTTTTGAAAATGAGGATGATAGTTAAAAAACCGTCCGCGATCCGCCCTATTGCCATTTCTAATTGACACAGTCAGTCGCAAACACCAAAATGACAAAAGCGTTCTTATACTATAATATCCAAAACGTTATAGTCTGCGCCTAACGTATATCAAATATCAACACACACAAATATAATATATATATATATTCCCAATTCATTAAGTATTTTTTAACCTTTTGATAGATATATTTTTTAATCCTCATTATTTAATATTTTTCTCTCTCTAACTTTTACCGTAAAAAGAGGTATATATGTGCATGTTGCTTGTACCTATAGTTAGTTTAGCAGTCCTCGCACCCACATAATCAGTCATTTACACCGGTAATCTATATTATGGACCGAGCCCACCAACTTCTATCTCATAATCATATTGATGATTGACGCAGTCAATCACGAACACCGAAATGACAAAAGCATTCCTATAGCATAATACCCAAAACCTTACAGTCTGCGCCTATCAAGTATCAATACACACAAATATAATATATATATATATATATGTGTGTGTGCGCATGCTGCTTGTACCTGAAGTTAGTTTAGCAGTCCTCGCACCCACATAATCAGTCATATAACCTTAGTCTAAAATATCAGCACCCAAAGACTTATTTCTTTCTTTTTTTTTTTTTCTTTACTTTTGTTTGTTCACCAATCAGCTGGTAAAGTGACAAATGTAATTTCATAGAGTTGAAACATATAGACCTTCTAGATCCGTACTAAGTTATGATTTAACACATGGTTAGTTAGGAGCAGGTCATGGCAATCTTGTAACCAATCAATTTGGAATTTGACATTTGAGGAACAATTTTCTTATTTTGTATTCTGTTTCTTAGCAATTGCTATGAAGAAAGAAAAAACGTACATGTATACCTCGGTAATAATATTGACCTTTTGTCCAATTTATAACTGACAATTTTCCAATGGAATATATGCTTGAATCTCATTTTTTAAAACAGACGCAAAAAAATTATAGGAATACCAATTGCCAAAATTGAAAATGTGAAGCAAAAGAATGGACTTTTGTATTGTTGATTATCAAGCCAAGTAATATGATTCTTTTGGGACGACTTTTATGGATTTTTTTTTTCCCTGTATTGACTATACTTGTCAAACATTACAACATACTCCGTGCTTCAATTTTGTTATTAGTACATAAAAATTTGAGAGACTTGTCATCTTATTTGCTATCATCCATGACTATCAATCAGTTAAACAACCAGCCTATTCACAGTCATCCAAGTGAATATTGAGCAGAATGCCTGATTCAAAATTAAGGTCAGTAGCTAGTAGCTTCATCAGCTTTCTAGTACTCCTTGATTGACCGAGACGAAAACACTGGCCGGAATGGCCACATTTGACTCAACCACAACGCGATTGTCCGATGAATTCCGAAGAACATGGTTAGGGAATCCACTGCTGGTAGTGCTTAAAGTGTATTGGACATGCCTAATCTGATTAGGAAAAAGAAGAACCCCATTGAAGTCAACTGTCCATGAGGTTCCATTCCCTTGAGCAGCTCCCTTAGCAACTGTGGCCTTGAGCTGCATTCCTTTCACATTGTTCCTATCCACAAACACTTGATCAATCTCCTTGAAAGGCCCATTTGATTGGTCCAATTGAACAATCTCAATTCCTTTTCCAGACCCACTAAACATATTGTCCACAATAGTGACCCCATGTGCAACCCCATTTACTGATTTCAGGACAATATATGCATCACCAAGGAAAAAACTGTTAGAGACCAGGAGCTGAACAGGGTCTTCAGCAACAATTCCAGTGTAATCCAAGTAACAATTTACAATCCGGGTTTGCGTCAAACCAGGTAATCTCAAGTATATCCCAGTTCCCCCAAAGCCAGTGGCCTTATTATACAAATGTACTCCAGAGAGTGTATTAGCCTGGCCAGAGATCATTATCCCTACAGCAGCAGAAAATATGACCACATCAGTGATGGCATTGTCATTTCCATCTAGGGTGATCGCCGTGCCAGAGAAGTTGCGCTCCCCTGGATCGCCACCGGCAGTGATATGCTGGCCTAGGAATGAGTTTCGGATATAGGTCTCATGGCCTCGCTGGACTTGGATTCCATTAGTGGTGAAATGTGTAATGTAACAGTTGTCTATGCTTGTTCTGAGTGAGTTTATGACTGAAATGCCTCCACCTCTGTAGTTTGAGTCCAACATTAGGTCCTTAAGGGTAATGTACTCGTAGTTATAGGATGAAGAGGCAAGCTGAGCAGTTAGTGAGGTCTCATTGTTTTGTGGATATTTGGTTTTNCAATCAAATAATCATCACTTGGGAAATCATCAGAAGCTCTCAAGGTTCCTCCATGAATCTGTTTTATCAAATTGAAGTCAGACAAAACACTTACTAATATAAAAGTCACAAATAGACTAGATATTATATTTCAAATGTTTTTACTTCCTAATAGATTAAGAATATTCTTAGGCAGACACAGATGATTATCAAAACTCAGGAAGAAATTTTCCCTAAAGAGTAAGAAAAATACATTTTTACAGGGAATATTATCTAACCATTTTCCGTGTCACATTAGACCATTAACAAACTGTTTAAACAGGTATATTTTTCCAAAACACAAATTAGACCATACCAGGAATCTTCTTTAAACTAATAACAGTTTAATTAGTTCTAATAGTCATGGGGTTCGAACAGGACATACACCCTGCTCATATTTAATACCCATAAAATACTATCCCAAATATATATTTTTTTTAAAATGTAAAAAATAAAAAACTCAAACCCTCTCATAGAATGCCCCGTGGCGTTGTCAATAAACGATTCTTAATTAAATACGAACCTACGCTTTTCAGTGATCATATCATATCTACCCGAATTAAATCAACGTTCAATTTCTAAACAATAACTATTTAATAAAAGACCCCTTTCCCCCAATGGAAAATTAAAGAACATAAAATAAAAGTAAAAAAAAAAAAATCTAAGAAAGGGATATATATATATATATATTTATATATGATCGGAGCATACCACGAGATTGCCGGCGGCGGTGGCCGGGAAACGGAGGGGGCGGGAGATGAGGTAGTGGCCACCTTGAAGATCGAGTCTTGCGCCACCAAGATTGGCGATTCCTTCCATCAAGAATCCTTCGCTTGACCCTTCGAACGCAGCCGACATTGCTTCAAGAATTGCGTCCGTACTGTCCGCTTTCCCCGTCGGATCAGCGCCGTACGATGTCACGTGATACACTCGTGGACTACTCGGCCCCTGCCCAAGCCCAACAACAACAACAACATCATCAAACATAACCAAGAACAAGACTATGCTGCTTACATATGCGTGTGTGTATATATATATGTATGTATTATGTATACGTAATACCTGTGAAGGAGAAGGAGAGACTAATGGAGATGGTGAAAGAGGAACGAGGTTGTCATGTTTGAGAAGTGAGGCCTTGAAAGCTTTCATTTTGCGAAAATTGTGATGGTGATGATCCAAGTTCTCCCCATAGACATGGGTTGTGATGAAGCTGCCTAATAGCCCCATTGTCACACACCATATCAGACCATTATTATTTCTTCCCATTTTCTTAATTCCCATTTCTCTCTAACTAGGAAAGACACACACACTCTCCCTCTCTCTAAGTTGGACTCGAGTTGTTGAGAGAGAGAGAAAATGGGATTTTCGTTTGGTTTGGTTTGTATATATGTATAGATGTTATGTGGAGAAATAATAGGGACATGGAAAGAGAAGGGCCTAACTAAGATTTGTTAACAAAATGTTACAAAAAATTGTTTTCTTATAGGATCATACATTTGATACCAACATGGGTTCTTTTAATATGTATAAAATATAAGCCATTTGTTGCTTACAGATTTCTCTCTCGCTCTCTCTCTCTCTCTCTCTCTCTCTCTCTCTCTCTGATTTTCTCTGACAAGAAAGTAAAGGCATTTATTTACCAACTACATAGTTTTGGTACCTCAATAAGTTTGACATTGTGGAAAAGGTATTTTTGGAAAGAAAATGTAAAAAAGAGACTAACGTATAATTCTAGTTAATAAAGGAGGTTGTCTTTTAGCCAAGAATCAAGATTTTCTAGAGTAGGGGATTTCCTTCCTCTTTTACTTACACATACCGTATATAGATTGTAGTTTGTGCACGTGGACCAATCAAACGGTGCCACCTGTTTGTCATTTAGGTTAGGTAATTATAATAGTGGGTGATTTTTCATTCAATGCTTTGGGTTTTGTATTAAATTGACAATAACTTCAACTTAAAGAATTCTTGATTAATGATTAGCACCCAACAGCAGTAGCTTTTGGATCATATCCTTGGCCAAGAAACGGCACGTAAGCATGGTTTTCTTGTTTTTCTCTTCGTTTTTTACTATACATTTTTACTTTCTTTGCTCGGAGAATGAGAAACTAAGATCAAAACTGAAAAAAAAAAAAAAAGCAGCAAGCTAGTGAGAATAATAATCCAGCTTCATCGTCAATAAACATTTACAAAATGAGGTTTGATTAGGGAAAAAATGCTAATGGCTAAATATCATGACAAACTATCTAGAAAAATTAACTTATTGAGGTGGCTATTTAGATGGCTACTTAGGAATGAAACAAATATATATTTTTTATCTAAACAAGTAATATGATTTATCGTTACTTACGTTATCTTTTGTAGATAGCTAGTTTGTCAAAATATTTAGCATTACCTTTGATTAATTTAGTTGGTTAATTTTTTTAAATATTAAATTCATTATTTATCATTACGGTTAAAGAAAGGAATAATAATACCAAGAGAAACATAAATCGGAGGGTACGTAACAGAAAATATGCTACTCAATGACCATGCCATTCCCATAGTCCATAGACATGTAAATTTTTATGTTTTTCAGGAATATACGTGTAATCTAATTTGAGGGATGAAAATGATTTTACAAAAGTTTACTGTCCATGTAGGTCTTAATGGTATTACGGATATATTAATAATTGAACGGTACTGTTGCATCAAACTCCGAAAGCTTCTCATAATTAGAAAAAGAAAGGAAGTTAGATAGTAAAATTTAATCTTTTAGGCCATGTTTGGTGCGCCGTATTGTATTATATGGTGTTATGATATATTGTATTGTATTAGATTGTATTGTATTATATTATTCTATTACAATACTATGTTTAGTTTTGTATTTGTATTAAGATGTTGTATTAAAAAGTTAATTTTAAAAAATATTATTTTTAAAAATTTACTTAGAAAAATACCATTCTCAAAAAAATATTGAGAAATTTAGGTGGATGACCAAAATTTTAAATTTGATTAAGTAGATGTCCACTTTTAAAATTTTATAACTAGATGTCTAGGTATATATATTTTTATACTTGGTAGATACACATATATACTAATTTTAGTTACTGTACTAAAATGCACTGGGTATATAATTTTTTATACTTAGTATATAAAATTTTATACTTGGTATATATGCATATATACCGGATATTTTACTATAACATTTGACAAAGGGACATTTACTGAAATTGAGCCCAAAATTTAGTCATATTTCTATAAGCCCCATAAAATATTTAGGAAATACCACTTGTAAAATTACCACTTTTTAAAAATTTATTTACGAAAAAACTAATTTTTAGATATAAATTTAGAAAAATACCACTTTTAAAAATTTATATAGAAAAATACCACTTTTGAAAGGAATAAAGTAATGCGAAAGAGAATGTGACGAGAGAGAAATTATAAACAGAAAAAATAAGGAGAGTGTGTATTGTACAATACTACGTTAAAGTTAAAATTATGTAATATAGTGTAATACAAATAT
This sequence comes from Trema orientale, assembly GCA_002914845.1. NCBI lineage: Eukaryota > Viridiplantae > Streptophyta > Magnoliopsida > Rosales > Cannabaceae > Trema > Trema orientale. The sequence goes on from JXTC01000105.1 coordinate 679,098, forward strand.
TTTATTCTGTATTAGATAATACTCTCGGTATTGTATTAAATTTTGATGTCGTATTAAATAATACAATACAAAAACACAATCAAACATAATATTATGTTTAATTAATACAATACAGAGTCTTTATGCAATGTACCAAACATAATCTTAGTTATCTAGCGACAGCATTTGAGACCTTAAGCTTTAATAATGGAAATATATTTGATTACTAATTAGGACTAACCACATAAGAGCTAAGTTGAATACAAATTAAGTTGAATACAAATTCTGCAAGGAAAAGAGAGGAAAAATGAAATTCAAATGAGGTTTTAGCACATGAGTCCAAAGTGCAAGCATTCAGTGACGTAGGGCTTAGTGGGGGCTAATGTCTCTCTGAATTTTTGTCATTTTTTTTATTTCAATTATGTGTTTTCTGAAAAAATTCAGTTATGCTCCTCAGTCGCCTCTACAGAACTAAATTTGTGATTTTATCTCACTTTAAGGACTTGTTTGGATTCATTTTCGTTTTCTATTTATTGTTTTTTAAAATAGAAAAATGAAAATTCTTTTTGAAAGTTTGCTTGGCAACTTTGTTTTTAAAATTTTTACCAAAATTTTCAAAAAAAGTGATAACAAAAAATTTCTAATACCTTTGGTCCCGTTTGTTTCGCCTATTTGAATGTGTGTATTTGAATGGAAATTGTGGAATGAGTTATAATTTGAATGGAAGACATTTGAATGGAAAAAATAGTGGAATGGGTTATAATTAGAATGGGAGTATTGGAATGGACTATTCAAAAACACCTCTTCCCCTCCATTCTCATCCAAGACACAAAATTCTATTCAAATAGTTGATGTGACTGATGAACCATTTGAATGGAAAAACTAAATTGTTGAAACAAACACTCATTCCAAAAGACCATTTGAATGGAAAATTTAGAGTTGTTGAAACAAACACCCATTCAAATAGATTTTCCATTCCAATGGAATGGAATGGGCGAACCAAACGGCCCCTTTATTTTTTTAAACAGATTTTAAAAACTGAAAAACATGCATATATTTATACATAAGTATTTATACACATATACGCATTTACATATATAAATACAAGTCTATATGACTTTTTCCCTCATTATTTGTACTTTTTATTTTTAGAAACAAGTAAAGAAAATAAGTTTGCTAAGTATATTTCTTATTTTTAAAAATTAAAAATCGAAACAAAATTTTCACTTTTATTTTCAATTTATTCAAACAAAAAACTGGAAATAAATCCAAGCAAAACCTAAATATTTTGAAATACTTAATTTTGCCCTCGCCTTTTTATGGATAGCTTTTTATTGAGCTCGCTTTAACAATTACATTTAATCCTACGTTAGTTTATGTTGATTATATATGGTTTGTTCAAAATTACAAACTACAAGTCCATATTAATATAGTGAAATAAAAAATGTGAAAGGGGAAAAAGAACCAAATTTGCATCAAAAACGTTTCTTATAAGTTCGTGATCTCTTAGAAAAAAATTCAGCTGGTTCCGTGCTACTGTAATGGAATAATCTGGAAAAATCAAATAGGTTATAGATGGAAGGAAAATAACATAGTTCCATAAATGACAATTAAGAGATGAACTATTGCATGTAGCTAGCTACGTAGATATGCCTACTTTACGTTCTTTAATAACCACACAGTATCCATGCATATAGGTATATACACACTACTAATTAGGGAACTCACTAGCTGGATAGGTTTCTACATAGCTACTAATAGTCTACGCTGATGATATCCATGCGCATAATATGTTTTATGGTGCTTTTTAGTAGAATGGCTGAATTTGAGCCTCTTTAGAAACAGATATTCAATTTCCAAATGTTAATGTAGATCACTGGTATATGCACCAGTGGTGTGGTGAAGCGCATACAATCCACCCCTCAATTTTGGGATATTTTAAATGAAAAATGCTAGCTGTATTTTTTTCCTCTCTCTTTTTTTGTATTTTTCCAGTGTTATTGTTTGATACGTGGATTCTATTATAATTTATTATATTATTAAAATATTAAATTAGATAGTAGAATCCACGTGTCAGACTGTAAGACTGTAGAGTGTAAAAAAGAGTGAGAAATAAAATACATTTAGCATTCTTCATTTTAAATTAGTATCGAGATTAGAATTAAAATTTGTACTTGCTCTTTCTAAAATTTCAAAATTATAGACACGCCCCTTCAGCTCAAATTTTAAATTTGTAAACACGTTCCCACTCAGCCATTGAATATATATATTTTTTTTTTTGAAAAAGTGAGGCTTAACTAATGACCACCACTTACTACAAATTAAAGGAAAATGACACACACACACACTATCAAGGTTTGAACCCCTGAACCCCCCAAATACATACACACAACCCTCAAACCTTGGACCAACTGAGCTAACCCCAGTTGGCACTCAGCCATTGAATATTAAGAAGACAAAAATCTAAATATATATATAAGGGAATTTTAACAGATAGAAATTTTTAAGAAAATAATTAGTTTTATTTATTTTTTCAAGAAAAAGTTACTAAAAGTAGGAGACCAATCACCACCAAAAGTGCCAGTCACTCTAATTTCCTCATGTTGCCTTAACTGATCAAAGGGCCATACTTACATTCTTAATGGATCTTAAAAACAAGAGGTTATTAGGCTGAGTAGCAGTTTGGATAAATGATTTGATTCGTAATAGATTTTGGCAATTTTTTTCAGAGAAAACTGATGTCAGTTAGGTTAATGTTCTTTTTCAAAAGGGAAATTCTAAATACATCAATAATTGGATTAAGTATATTCATAATTTTAGTTACAATTTTACCTATAATTAGAATTATCAAAAAAGATAATCTAAGAATTAAATATACCCATAGGAGTTATATGGTGAGAATGCTAGCAGTACAACAAGGAAAAAAATGACGAAGAAAATTGTTTAAACCCTATGATGATATTTTTCTATTATTCAAAATCATAAAAATATGTAATTTTTCTTTTTAGTGCAAAAATATGCAATTTATTAAAAAATTGAAAGAAAATGTCACCATAATATATGAAATATATATGTACAGAATAAAGGAGATTTAAAAAAAAACCTGCAACAAAAAAATAAATAAATTATGATATATATATATATATTAGAATTTAGAAATGATATATATTTGATTTTACTCTGTATTTTTGATAAAACTTATATATGTATATATATCATCTATGTTAAGAAAGGGAAAAAAAAGTATGATAACATTTTATATTTATCTTTATAAGAAAAATAAAATAGATGAAAAAAAGAAAAAGTGAGGCAAAAATAACATGATACGGATAATAATACCCAAAAAATAAAAGAAAAGAACTTAAAATTTAAAAATAAAATTCAAAATTAGATAAATATAATAAAATTTGATTATATAATAAAATTTGATTGAATAATAGCTTAGATCCCACCTTTATTGTTTCTATTTTAGTACAACAAAATAAAGAATGCACAAAATAAAAAAGGGTATTTTTGGAATTAAATGAATGTACAAAGAAAAAAATAATAATAAAATAATTTTTTTGTCATGTAAGGAGAAAATGAATGTTCTTAGTCCAATAGTTGATGGATTTAGAACTTCTCTTTCCAAAAATACAAGAAGACCTAAAACCAACCACCGAATAGCTTAGAAGGGCAATGCCCCTCACTTTCTTGAAAATTGTATTTTTTACTTTTATTTGTCCCCATAAATTTTTGTAAAAAATTTTTATAAAAAATTTTATAAAAAAAATTCAATAATGCCCTTCATATGACCACTTATTTTTTGTTTTGTTTGAACTTTATTCATATTATTTTGAACTACTAGTTTTGCCCTTATTTTGAGGTTTGCCCTTATTTTGGATAATTTTTTTTTGGGCTTACTTTATATATATATATATATTATTTTTAGTTCTATATTAAATAATGTGTTCAAAATTAGCTAAAAATATTTTAGTGTATGCCCCCTAAAAAAATTTTCTGGTTCGGTAGCTGCCTAAAACAAACCTCACATATTTTAGTTTAAGTTAGAAGATAAAATCCAGAGATTAGTTTCCACTTAAGAAATTTTTATTCTATTGGTAATGAGTTTTTTGTCGGGCACAATTTTTATATATTTATAAACATTTTTAATGAGATATTTTGTATGTATCTTTTGTACTTTTGTTTGTTCAAAGGATTTTGCCACCTTGAATTAAGATCCTGCCAGTATATACTAAGTCTAAAAGTTTTATTTATTCAGTCACTTAGCTATAAAAAATTAAAAAATTAAAAAAGGGAACATTTACTAAAATGATGGGTAAATATGGGAACCCCATCCTAATTTCTATATATTTTCGTTTATATATATATAGGTTCCCTACAGAACACTTTGAGTTTGCGTTTAATTAGAGCCCTATTTGACCTAAATATAGTTCAGTTTTCATATTTAATACATAAGAAGATGGATGGTATAATACTATACTGGTAAAAGAATAACAAGAGCTTTCTGAGATACATTTATTAGAATTTCTTAAATTTGAAATACATATTACTATCAAAATAAATAGACATTTTCTCCATTAACATATTTTCTAGTCTTTCTTTGTATGCCGGAGGAGTAAAGAAAAAAAAAAAACAAAAAAAAAAACTATTCATACGTAAACTTCTAAAACACAATAAAGTACCAAAAATTCGACCCTTTGGACGTATTAGTAAAGTATACTATATTCTAAAAATCTCAAATCAAATACCACATTTTTACATCCATGATATTTGAACAAAAGAAAGACATTTAATTAACTTAATTTAGTATCTAATTAATCATTGTCTTGGTTCCTCAATTATTACAAAAGTCTTATTTGTAGTCAAGGCCATAAGCTAAAAAATAGTTCACCGTTAGCACGTATTTTTAAAAATTTTGTTTACTTATTTAGTTTTAGAAAACTCTTACGATTACTTTTAAAAAAATCGTATGATAAAGTAATGTGGCTTTTGCATTTGTATTAATAGTATTTATAAGAGATGGCCTTTTTTTTAAGATTGATTTAAAAGATGGCCGTCTTTTATACCTATTGAATAAATGACTATTTCATAATTTTATTTTGACGAATAGTTGTTTTTTAGTAGATCTATTTTTTAATAAAGTAAATTAATTTTTTAAAAAATAAATTAATTTAAAAAAAATAAATCTATATATTTTGATATATTCAATGTAAAAACTAAATTTTTAAAAGGGTATAAAAGTAACTTTTAAGCCATGAGTAGTTTGATAATTTCGAATTTTCGGGATATTTAAATAAAAATATCTGGTAATTGAGTCTAGGTTCGTTTGGACAAAAATGTAAAGAAAGTTTAAAAATAAGGACTAAAGTGAAATTAATTGAGGGTGCAAATGAAAGAAATTTTGAAAAGTTGGATAAAAATCATAATTAGTGTGAATAGTGCCCAACCAACAGAATCGTGACACGTGGGCTACAGTATTTAAATTTGCCCATAAATCCCTCAATTTCTCTTCTCTTTTCCCCTTAAGTCCCCGAGCATCACTCTTTTTCTCTCGTTTTTTTCCCTTCGCTGGTCGTCACTGTGCTTCGCCCAAAACCATCCCCAGGTGTCAACTTAGGCCGTGAGCTCCGGCCGAGATCCTCCCAAACGGCCAAAGAAGTAACGCTGGTGATCATCTCTGCTCGTCAACGGCCATTCGCGGCTGTTTTTGGCGTTTTTGCCGCCCAACCCTGCCGTCGACCCCACAAGCTGGCCCAAAACTCCTCCCAACGTGGGACCCGACGAGTTTCCGCCACAAATTGCTGGTGATATCTCTTCGGTGAGTTTTTAATACTTTTTGACCGATTTCTAAAATTTTAATTTTGTTATTTTTACAAATATCTTGAGTAATTATTGAATTATTGGTGAAAATTAGTAACGTTGTTGAAGGATTTAATTCACAAAATAGATGATTAAATTCTATAGAGTTGAATTTCCGATGATTAGAAATTTTGAATAGAAAATTGGTATTATTGCAAGTATTTTCATAAAAGTGGTATTTTAGTCGTCAAACTTTTATGGAGTAAAAGAAGATATTGAAACATAAATGAATATGGTAGTTTTGTATTAAAACGAAATCTGGAAACGAGATAATCTTTGAATAGAAAATGTGGTATTTTTCTAAATATTTCTAAAAAGTGATATTTTTATAACTTTCAGATTTTAAAGCACATTTAAGGCTCGGGATCTCGAAACTGAATTCTGATTTCGAATTTGGAGTCAATGAGGTCGAGAGACGAATTTTGATATAAAATATGACTATATTTCAAAATGACACGAAAATTAAGACGGTGTCTCGCGAATAATACTATTTTGTGTGCTACGGGCTGGGTCCTACCTCGGGACCCATTTTTGACAAATTATATGTCTAACCTAGTATTTTTGGGTGTTTTGAATTTAGTGGTGACCTCTGTTTCTCCATCTGAGGCTCCACTAGAAGAGTTACTTTTTCAAGTGGACTTATAAGGATCCTGAAACGGTCGTTCAAATACCCAAGTGACCAACGAGAATTTCTTCGAGTGTCATTAGCTTAGTATTACTATGATATCGAGGTAGGAGTTTAATTATCTAGTTTTATACTTGTTTTGATTTATAATTGCATTATAATTGATTATGAAAAATCGTGAATTTTACGATGATTGATAATTTGTTGAAACACATTGGATTATACTTGGATCACATTGTGTAAAATTTTATACATATTTTTAAATTGTGATTATGGGGTAATACAACCGTGTGTTGCCAATGTTACAGTAAATCCCAGAATAATTCTAAGTGGTATTTTTAGAGCATTGTTTGGTGAATATTTTGCATGGTTATTACATGTCATGTTACCTATTGTACATACCATAGGATCACACAATTGAGTTCTATTATTGCATCATGGTAGTTTAGATCGCTGGTGAGTTGCTGCAGTGCTAGGTGAAAGACCTAGGCCCCTGCGCAGGTTTTTGGTTGATACGCCTACGGGTAGTATCAGGATGCTAGGTGTCTCTACTATAAAGGTATTATAGGGCCGTGATGGGAGGATGAGAGCTTACTCATTTATATTTGTTGATGTATAATATGTACAAATATGTGGTATTAGTTTCTGTTTTGAATATGTGATGATTCGGGATTTCAATTATTTTATACACTCAGTTTATAAATAGATTTTTGAAAAGATATTAACTATGCAGATTTGGTAAAAATTACATCCATTTAAAAACGTAATTGAATTTTTGCTGAGCATGTGAATGCTTATCCCCTCTATTTCTCCTACTTTCAGGTATTTGGCTATTTGAAGTAGTCATCTTGATGGTTAGACAAGCTGTACAGCTTGTGTATGCAGTTCCACTCTTAATCCGTGGTGGGTGTTCATACTCTGTTGTCTTTATTTCATTGTCAATTATTTAGTCAAGATTAGTAAATCTACTAAATGGATGTGTGGGAATGGTTTTATTATTAATTTGAGAACTTAAAACTCCAAATGATTTAATGTAAATTATTTTCGACTTTGGATTAAAGTTTTCAATTGAACTCAATTTACTAAAACCCGTGAATTATTTATGAATTTGCAAATGAATTAATCACAAGCTTTCTTAAACTTTAATGAGTATTTTTCTTAATTAATTAAAACTACTAAGCGTTATAATGGTTATGGAATTTATAATGATTTCAGGATCAAAACGAAATTATATAATACATAATTTCTAATGAATATTGTAAAAGTAATATTTAATTATTCTTTCACCTAAAATTACTAAAAGTTGCGGCTTTGAATTTTTGGTCGTGACACTAAATAAAATAAATCAATTTTTTAAAAAAATAAATCAATTTTCGAAAAATAAATCAATATATTTTGATATACTAAATATGAAATATGATACGGTCATTTTTTAAATAATTTTCAAAATTCGGCTATTTCTTAACCGTGTTTGGAAAATGGTCAATTTGCAAACTATGATCCAAAATTCGGTCATTTGGCTAAAAATTTCTTGAAGAAAATGAAAAATTCAAGGTCTCTATTTTTTTTTTTTTGTGAAATTTACACACAATACTTATTTGTTTCTTTATATTTCACAAATGCTTTTTTTTTTAATTCTATTTCATTAATACTTATTTTTTAGGTATACATTTTATGTGTAAAATATGTGTGATAAGTTGATAACATATACTTATGATTTCCATTTACAATGTAGATTTATATATATGGTATACATTTTGAAATGTGTATCGATTTTTAGGCATAATTTTTATTCATAAAATGTAGAACATAAAGTATATTTTATTAATAAAATATTTGTTATATACATTTATTCAAAACGAGTATTGGTAAAATAAAATTTTAAAAAGAAAAAAGAAAAGTGTCTATGTAAATATGCTAAAAAATGATATTTACGTTTGCCAATTTTTTTTCTTTTTAAAAGTGGAACCTTAACTTCACTTTGCGTTATTATGGTGGTCTCTTAACTCTTCCAATTTATATCAACACTAGTCCACATAATGGGCGAAATCAGAAGTTTATGAACATTATTACGATAAAGGACCTATTGCTCCATAAACTATGGAAAACATTTCGCTTTGGTAATTAAATTTTAAATTTTGTTATTTTCGGTCCTTAAACTATAAAAAAAGTTTCATTTTACTCATTTTTATTATATATTTCATTTTAGTTTTAACAGAAGGAGCCTGTTAGAATACAACATAAATTAAAGTAGTTTAAAAATGATTGACCGAATAAAAATTAGGGGCACATTGTACAATAATACATATTAAAAGATTTCTGAATTATAATATTTTGTTGAAATCAATAATATCGAAAACAAATGCTTCTCAAATGCTCTTTCTATTATAAATTAAATATAATATAGAGCAAAAATAACTAAAATAAAATAATTTTAATAATTTAAAGACTAATATGATGAAATTTTAAGTTTAAAAACTATAGTGAGACTTTTCCCGTAATTCATGATCCAATGGAGTCATTTATCTACATTATTAGTACAAACAATCCATGCACTTTAGTTTGTATTAGAATGTCCCCAAACTCTCCTTAAATGTATTTATGTACTCGAAGTATATCAATTCATAAATCCAGTATATAAATATTGCTCATTATAAAACTGATATACTTTGTACATAAATTGGATCCACGATATGATTGATAAGTTGATACATATAACTAGTGAAATAACTGAATATCTATAAAAGAATAAACAGATATTTACTAAAATAAAATTTAAAAGAGTTCATTAATTTAATATAATTTCTTGTAATTAACGATTTAACTCTATTAAAAATATGCCATTTGCATTGTGTTCAACAAATGGCAACAATTAATACAGACCGATTGGACAAAAATAATAGAACTTTGGAAGGTTTAAAATAACAGATATTCACATTCAATATAAATTTGCAGTTTATTGATTTAACTTTAGGGTTTCTTTTTTCTGAAATGGATTTAATTTTGGGGTTTCAATTGTAAATATTTTTGTGGTTTTAGTTTTTATTTCAATTAAACTTTATTTTCTCATCATCATTCACACTTCTAAATTACTAGGAATTGGAAAAATATCAAAAACTTTCCTTATAGTCTCTAGCAAAAATCAATTTTGATCTTGTATTTTTAGGACAAAATATGTACTTTTGATAAATATTTCAAATTTGGTTGAATTTATCCCATCTAACAAATTTTCATCGACTTTTGTCAAACTTTTATCTGAAAATGGCCAAAGTACCTCACATGAAATAATCAAATTAACAATCAAACCTACAGTTAAACAACTTAAATGCCAAATACTAAGCCTTACTTTAAAATTGTTACATAAAACTTCAATTTAGAAATTTGGGTGTTTCGTTATAGGGTTAAGGACATAGTTTGACTATTCGATTAATTATGATGCGAAGTATATTTTCTATTCTTAAGAATACATGATCGAAACTGCTATTTCCCTTTGGTATTTTTACTTGTGCGTTTGGACTTCTATCCAAATAATTTGGGGGTCGACTCAATTTTGGGCACATTTTAAGTAAATATCCAAATATCTGTTTTCAAATATTGTAGAAAAATAATCAGTATAGCTATATATATATATATAAAGATAACCAATTTAGTAGGTATATATATATATTTTTTACTTATACATAGGTATCTATTTGGCTAATGAAAAATTATTATGCACATTTTTTTATAGTAAAAAGTAAGAGAGAAAAATAGCATTAATGATGCACGTCTTTTCATGCACCTCATTATAGCCGTTAGATCACCATTAGATGATGATCCAACGGCTAAGAGAGAGAAATAGCATTAATGATGCACGTCTTTTCATGCACCTCATTATAGCTATTAGATCACCATTAGATGATGATCAAATGGCTAAAAAAAAATACCTACACGTAGGAAAAAAAAAAAAAAAAAACCTACTAGATTGACGATCATATATAAAATATGACATATCAGTATAAAAGCTCGTATAAATAGATGAGTCATGTTTCAATGGAGTTTTTAATTTTTGCTCCATAGATGGGTCATTTTTACCTACAACCATTCACATTCCAATTTTTTAGAGAATACTCTTTTCTATTGAGTTAGGAATAAGTTTAAGGAAAATAATTTGGAATGGTTTTGTAAGGAATTTTTTTTAATCAAAATTGTTAGTATTTAATATTTTGATATATATATATGGTTATTTTTTTTAAAGTATTTTTGATAATATTTTTTTGAGATACACGGTTTAGTCTCTTTTTTTTAAAATTTTTATTTTTTATTTTTAGTGATATGCACATTTTCATTTTTTTTTAATTAATAAATGATTAGTTAGTTATTTTTTTTTGGGGACCAAATACACTTTAATCGTGATAAAAAAAAATCCACGTTAGTTCCTTAAAAAAAAATAACTTTAGTTCCCTTAAAAAAAAAATACATGGTTAGTATTTCATTATTTTTTTTTTTGAAAGGTAGTATTTCATTATTTTATCTATTCTGAAATTATAAAAATGAATTTAATACATATACATAGGTAGACTAAGATTATAAAAAACATCAAGTTTCATATATGACTCCTTATCAAAGCAAATTTTTTAATGCTTGCACCTATTTATGGCTCCATGAGGATAATAATAATAATAATAATAATAATAATAATAATAATAATAATAATAATAATAATAGTTCCAAAGGCCAAGAAATCCCATTAGCCTATTAGATACATTTTAAGGGTAAGAGAAAATGTTATGGGTTTGACTAACTTAGGCCTAAAAGTGTTTTTGCAAATTTTTTCTAACGATATTTTTAGAAGTGTCAATGCCTCGATCTTAACCCTATAGTGAAGAACTTCTTAATTATAAAAAACACCATTATTTAAGAGTTTTTAATGGTTAAGAAAGTCTTGACTATAGGTCAAGATATGTCTTTAATACTCCTAAAAAATTAATTCCAAGAAAATGCACAAAAAAAATCATTTTAGCCCAAGTTAGTTTTACTCATATCATTTTCTCTTGAGAGCAAAGAAGAATGAGCAGAACTATTTGTACACTATTTTGATAATTCTGAATATTAGAAAAAGTGATCATGTAGAGTATAACATATTATTACTCAACCAAATAGCCACAAAGAGTGATATTTGATCAAAACTTATTTAAACTACCATTTTTCGCCAAGCGCAAGTCCATAGTTCTAATATTGATATATGTATGTGATTTTAATCAATTGATGTGAATTAAAATACTCATCTATAAAACCATATATAAAGTAAAGTTACTTATGAATTTCATTGAAAAATGACATCTACAGGTACTTCTATTAATCATATGTAAGTTTTTTTTTCTCTTATTAATTTCATTCTACTTTAATCTTTTTCCAAAATTAATCATCTTTGAAATTTATTAATGATGATGTATATTTATTGTTTTCATTTAAAATTACCATATATACATGTGAATGTAATTGGGTTATATATTCAAAAGTATGCGCATGTTTATGTACAATACATTAAATTAATAACTAGGCTACCAACTAAGACAAATAATGTTTTGTTCAAAAAAAAATGTACTAATATTTTTTTAACTCTTCAATCACATTTTCATTGTTTTAAATATTATACTCTCGTATGAATTTAATAGAATAATGTAATTAGGTTGTATATCAAAAGTATGTGTGTTTATGTACAATACATTAAATTGATAACTAGGCTACCAACTAAGGCAAATAATGTTTTGTTAAAAAAAATTAAAAAATATGTACTAACATTTTTTTAAGTCTTCAATCACGTTTTCATTGTTTTAAATATTATGCTCTCGTGTGAATTTAAATGTTGTAATATAGATTATATTGTATGATATAATGTGAAAAAGAAAAAATCAGTTTAAATTATGATTATTCATTTTATTTATTTTTTAATATTCATTATGGTCATTCATTTCACTTTGTAATAGATGATATTAAGCTAAAGTGATGCATTCTTTTTTTTCTTTAAAAAAAAAAGTAAATTTATAGTTGCATACATTTGTTATTTAAAATAAACTCTCACTAATTGTATAGGACCATATTATATTAACTATTTTATAGAAAAGTATGGGACAAATTATAGAAATACATTTTTAATTCTTTTGTCTATTATATGGGTGAGAAAATTCGAACATTAGTTTTCAAATTTAATAAAATCCATGTCTCCATATTAATTAAATGATTGGAATATTAGTTCTAAATTTATGGCCTCATCTCACGACCAAATTATTAGTGGTCTTTTATCCAAAAAAAAAAAAAAAACCAATTATGCATGACCTTGTAACCAAATTACATGCATGGCCTCCATATAGTCCATGCAAATGCAATACTATTATTTATTAATTAAATGCTATTATGTGGTCAAATTTTAATTGACCGCCAACTATTTGGTTGTATGTGTGTGAGAAATATAAAATTTAAAAAA
>JXTC01000105.1:692055-721707 GCA_002914845.1 Trema orientale
GTAATATTATAGATCTGAAATTGAGGTAGAAAGAGTTTTTTTTTTTTTTTTTTTTTTTTTTTTTAATGCTGTGCATGCTTTGCCATGAATCAACTCTAATTTGAGAATCATAATTTATTTCCTCTGCCATACGCAAAGGCCACCTAATACAAACAATGAGTTTTGAGATTATATAGGGACAAAGAAAATTCACGGGTTCATGATATGCATTAGTGGATCTACTGCACGAGTGTACGGCCCAACACGCAAGTTTTCCTGTATACACACACAAGTAACTTTTAACCGGTCAACATGTGAATCCAATTTGGGGTCCATGTTTTGGCATTTTCTACCAGCAAATATAACCATTTACATCATGAAAACCAAATATATACCGAATATGGTTAAAATTAGGTAATTGTAGATATCCTAACCATAATTCGATTTTCTTTTTTCATTTCTTTTCGTTTTTTTTTTTTTTTTTTAAAAAACGTATCTAACCCAAAAATTAGTTGCTAAACGAAGAAAAAGGATCTGACGGAAGAAGTTAGTCCTGTAAGCGAGTGAACTATATATATAGTCTATTTAATTATAATGTTTATTGAAATCTAGTTAACTATATTTTAATTTGTACTTTATGTATATATGTTAATTATATTTGTTTACCAGATTTTATTAATTATGAAAGGACTAAATCCGGTAGTTTGGTGAATTAATCTATTTGAATTAATTTTATTCATATATTTACTAATTTTAATAATTCGCCGACCCTATTTTCTATTTTCTCTTATTGCGCCTTTGATCATAACGTAAGTAGGAAGTTAGCAACCAGTTCTAGTAGTTCTTCCATTCATGAGAGACCAACATATATGAATTTCAGCGGTCATAGCTTCTATTGGCGCATTAGATTGCCAGCCAGGCTATTATTGTAGTACTTTTTCAATTTTTGGGCAATTATTAGAGTACTTGATAGACGATACATGGATTCTTAGTTTTTGAAGAAAAATATTATCATGAGGGAGCCATAACTATCAATCGGAGTCCCCTAGCTCTACTATTATAGAAAGCCTCTATAGGTGCTGAGAAACTCATCAGTACACAAGCTAGTTATATATATTATTGTAGATTTAAACCGCACCAATTTAGTCCCTCAGTTTATTTTGAGGGACTTGATCCTTCATGACTCATTAGTTATTGAATCTTTTTATAAAGTAAGTCAAGTAAGTCAGAATGATCACTAACTAAGGGTAATAGATAAGGGATATTTTTTATGGAAAAAATGGCAACCTCTTATTAACATGTACTTGCTTTTAAATATTTTAAAATAAAGTAATAAAAATTCATTTCTTATCTAAAGTTGATCTAGAGAGGTCATTTTTTATTAGTTGAAAACTCAGTTCAATTTCACTTTTCATTTCAAGCCTCTCTTGCTCGCCTTCTCTCTCTCTCTCTCTCCCCCTTCTCTGTCTCTAATTGATCTTCTTGAGAGTGTTGAATTATTAGTGTGTTCAAGTGTAGAAATAAATAATTAGATAACTCATACACACTCGTGCAAGTGCACACAGTCATAAGTAATATAAATCTAGGAGCAAGAGCGTCGAACTCACGAGGAGTAATTACTAATTCAAAGTTAAGTATTAAAATTGGTCAACTCTAATTTTATCCAAACAAAAGATAAGAATGCAAAGAAAGAAAACAAAAGTAACTAAAATAAGATGCAAAATAAATAAAAGAAAATACAAGAAAAAAAGTACCTAGGTTTACTAGTTCCCCAATCCCTCTCTTGTCTTGATATCTCACTTTTCTTCTAATTAGTTTAACCAATTGATTATTAACCAAATGAGTTAATTTAATTGCAAGCTTCTTCTATCGTCAAGTAATAATTTCCATCTAACTCAACCCACTATATTTCTATGAGGGCTAAACTTTGATGAAATTATTAGGTTCAAACATGTACAAAGGTTATACATATTAAAAAAGTATATTTCTATCGTATCTAGATGTATATCTCTCTTTCTATGGCTAAACATATAACTTTATTTCCATTCTATTACATGTTTCCAAAAATCATGCAAGTTGGTGATCAGGCAACAAGAAACATTAAGCATGAGAAAGATAAACCAGTCAAATAAACAATGAGATACTAAAAAGAGAGATAAACATAAACAAAATACTAGGTTGTTTCACATAGTAAAACTAGACAAAAAGAAAATTAGCTCATAATATAGATTAAGAACAATAGGAAATTTATTTAAATGAAATCAAGAAATACAAAAGACAAGGAGAAAAATTGAAGGATAAAGCTATATTAGTGTGAATTTCCCCCTCTTGGAAGATCTTAGATATGTTCTTCAAAGTTATAAATTCCTCCTCTAAAGATGTCATTTTGTCCTCTTGATTTCTCCCTCAAAATTTTCTCTCAACAATATTAATCACTAAAACTTAAAGCTAAAGTAAAAATCCTAACAAGAAACTAAAACTAGAAATGTATATATTAATATACAATTCATTTATTTACAAAAGCTATTGTTCGTGTTTTTAAGTGGAGCTCCAAAAATAAAGTCTTGAAGCTCTTTTCCTCTTCAAAAATCTCTTTAGAATTGTGTGCTCCTACCCTTAAAATAGGGTTTCTTTAAGTTGGTTTAGGCACGCTTAGTGTTAGGTTGATTCATCGTTGGATACTTAAAAGGAAGTGATCCAGGCCATCAAATTACCTCCAGCACGGAGTTTTGGTGCAGCTGCACTTCAAAAAGTGGCGCAGAGGCATAGCCGGGTAGCAAGAGAGGCACAGTTGAACCTCCCTATAGTGCCTCTGCAATAAGTTGCTACCTGATGGCCTGGCTGCGCCACAAGTTCTGTTTCGGCCTTATTTTTCAGCCGTTTTCACTCTTTTTGAGCCGCTTTCGACTAAATGACCTCCCTTTCCATTTTTTCTTTATTTCCTACCTTAAAACGTCAAATAAATATTAAGATAACACAATTTTAAACTAGAATTTAAATAAAATATAGCAAAAATAAGTAGATTTATGCACAAAATAACTCTATTTTTATGGAGTTATCAATGGGTCAAATTAACATACCTTTCGGTGATAAATTTGAGGTTACTAGTGCTGATGTTTACTAGAATAAATTTCCAGAAAATATTTTCATAAAATTATTTTCGAGAACACCATAGTTTTGTAAAATCAAGAAACGCAGCGGAATTGGTCGTTTAAAATTTTTCTTCTTACAAAACATTTCGGATCGTGATCTAACATAAATTAACTCTTGATCTAGACAAGAATAATACCCGGATTCGCTCCACAACCTTCTCGTCTTCCTGTCTATTCTCGAAAGCCGTTTGATTTATCCGGTGGGTGGTCACCTTCTTGATTCCCAACAAAAAGATCCGCAGACGAACAAGAGGACGATCTTCTTGAATTGATTTCTCCGGGATGGCCGAAAAACACCAAAGATGGTGAACCCTAGTGCTAGCCGATTTCTGCTCTCTCTTTTTCTCTACTATGCATGTGACACTCTCTTCTCAAGGGGGTATTTCACGTGTAGTTCATATTGTTGTGTAGTTAGAGAACTTTTCTCTTAACTATAGAGAAATTAGTAAACTCTAATGGGCTTATTGGGCTTGTTGGGCTCAACTGATCATCAAATAACTATTGGGCTTTAATTTGAGCTAGATAGGGGACCAGATGAATCCATAAAGCCCAAGCTCCAATGGACCATATACCCACTATCATAATTAACTCTTAATTATGATTGGACCTTGTCCATTAATATTGGGGCACACCACTATAGGCCCAATATTGAATTCTTGGACTAAATGTCATTTATTTTTCTGTGAAGCTTATTAACAATTAATTAGCTCAATCCATTTAGCATATAATATACCTGCAGACATAACCCCAATGCAATGCCGTACTAGTAGGGTGAAATTACCGTATTACCCCTCTAGTACATATTTACCTTTGAGTTGCCATTTTTCATCTAATGGATAATAGTTGACTACGGTGTTTGTATCTGCTCATACTAACACAGTCAAATTTATATAGTGAATACCGGGGCCTTGGTTTATATTATCTAAGTACTTGAAAAAACTCAAAGTGACATTATATGTATGGTGTCTATTATGAGAAATGTTCTACACATTTTATATACCTTATCTTCCAAGATACCGGAGTTCGAACCATAAATCGGAACTAGTCCTTTAGTAACTCAAAAAGACAAAACACATGAAAGTAAGTTCGTTAATCACTAGGATTAAGGTCTTCTACAATAGTGCTAGATTAGTGAAATTAGAAATTTGAGTTACGGCACTTAACTTCAAATTCTAATTCACTAGGTCCTATTCGATGCTGTTATAACTTTCTTATAACACACTAGTGTTTCTATCCGAAGACTCACTTCGATAATTGGAGACTTCATTAATTAAATAGACAACACTATATTCTATGGCATAGTAAAGTATTCCATCTTCAATATGCAGAATGCGAATAATTTAATTTAGATAATGAAATAAAGAATATAATGTCTCCCACATATGAACTCTTCATACGAATAATTCTTTATTACTCATTTCATGTCTTGGAATCTTTTAGATGTTTGCATAAAATAAACATACACATCACATGTATATAAATGGGACATAAATGAAATAGAAATTCATAACATGGAATTTATTAATAATAAATAGATACCAAATAATCTAATAAATATTCTTTATAATGTCTAAATAATAAACTGCTTTATAGGACATTATTCCAACAACTAGTACTATTTCGTAATTGAAGATTCTAGTAGAACCAACCCAAGAATTCAATCTTCTATTCAACCTATGCATTTCCAACCATGAAAATCAGAACTATCTTTAAGGAGTTTTAAGCTATGATCCTAAACTTATTCCTTAAAATTGTCATGCATCGAGTATGGCTTAGATAAAATTCTATACAAAAAAGATAATTCTTTTTATTGTAGGTTGATGACTAGTTACATATGGGTTTTATTCCTAATGGCTAATAATGATAAAATCGAGTGCATTGTCTGATTCAAATACTCTATTCATTTTTTATTATGAATGCTTTAGGTTCATTCAAGTTTATCTAATGAGAATTTGATAATCTCTAATATTTTTTGAATTTTTCTAAATTCTAACTAGGGTATATTTTATTCATTTATTTATTTTTAGTATAAAGAAAGACTGCCTGAAGCTGTGCTTCTCACAAGGTCAGTCTGTTGGTACTATTGGGTAGGTAAGATATGGCATTTTAGAATATAGATTTATATGATGTGAATATTTTATAGTAAAATAACACTGCTGAGATTATCTTCAACCCATTACATTTTGGCATGAGAAAGGTCGATTTGGTGCTGGGAATTAGCCTAACCCAGCGCCAGTTTTGAACGCCATTTTAGCGTTTGGGCCTAGCTATGAACAGTGCCACACCAATATTAGCATGGTACTTTTTACAAATGGCAATTCTCTCTCTCTCTCTGTCTCTCTCTCTCTTTCTCTCTCTCTCTCTCTCTCTCTCTCTTTAATTTGCAAAAAAGCCCACAAATCAAAGTATAATTTTTTTAGTTTTGACCCTGATTGCATAGTTTTCATTTATACTAATTCAGATGGTTAAATGAACATCAATATTTATTTTTCACATTTGTGTTTTTGTTTAATTATTAAATGTAATATTTTGAGTTCATTGTAAAAATTTTCTTAATGTAAATTTATTTTCAAATTATACATTAACTATATAAATTGGTAATTTTAGTTAATAAAATACATTAATCTATTAGTTTCTACAACTTCGTTAAATAATAAAACACATTATTTGATCAATACGTGAAAAACATTTGTATGTGGGCAATATTAGTAAAATAAATAAATAATGGGAAATTAGAAAAAATTTATATAAAAAGTAGATAAAAAAGAGTATTCCTTTTAGTATTAGAAATAGTATAATTGGCGAGATGAATCTAATATTTGATAGGAAAGTACGCCAAAATAGAGTAAAAATTACACTATTTTAGTGTAAAGAGTTAGACATACCCTTAGTTTAAAGAGTTTATTGAAGTCTATGAAATCTATACCAAATGTGAAATTGGGTTTGATCAAAATTATTATTTGTGATTAATTGCATCAACATTTTTTATTGACTTATGGTTTTTGAACCAATACGTGATTCTACTCCTGATATTTCTGGTCAAGTTTATCTACATGTACATATATTTTCATCTCCTGAAGTTACACATGTCTTGTAACGTGTACCACCACAAGCTAGTCTCCAGGATAAGGAAAATATGGATTATTTTTGAGGATACGGTAAGCACATTAGCAATAGTGTTCAATGCTGCGATGCTTTTGAGGTTTAACTTAGGAGAAGAAAATATTGCAAAGAGAATTAAGGTTGTTGTTATTAATACTCTAGACAACAGTTTTTGAACAGAGTGATATGTATTCATATTGAACTATGAGTAAAGTTTTATGTTTCTCGTTTACATTCCTTTCGTATAAATTTTAAGAATGTTAAGATTTTAATCAGTTATACTCCTGAATGTTAAGATTTTAATCGATCATACTCCTGAAGTTGAGTATGTAAAAATGTTTTACTAAATACTATGTTCTATTATTTTGTCAAATTATGCTTAATCAGTGGCAGAGCCAAAATATTTTTTCAGTGGGGCGATAATAAATTTTTTTAACACAATAATAATACCTAAGCAAAATTTTAATTAAAAAAGATAGGTATAAAGGATACAATACACCTTGTAGTTATATATATATATAAATATATATATGTCTTGACTAGCATATAGAGTTAGAGTCATCGAAAATAATGAAAATTTTTTCCAATCCTAATTTCCCCCTCTTAATTACAGTTTAGAAAATTGAATAGAAAATACAAGTTAAAAATTGAGTGAGTCTTAAGTCGGGGAAAAAAAGTGATAATTCACATCTTATATAGGAATAAAACTAGAAATAAAAATCTCAATGGGACTAAAATATAATAAAATCTTATATTATACTAAACTATAAAATAAAAAAAATTAAAGGGCAATATATAATAGTAATAATATCTTACATATTAAAAATAGGGATAAAACTAGAAATAAAATCTCAACGGGAGCAAATAGAAAATAAAATCTCAAATTGCACTAAAAAATAAATTAAAAAGATTTTAGAGGGCCAATGGCCCCCACTTGCCCCCTGACTCCGCCTCTGTGCGTAATAATGTTTAATTAATATGAAAAATAAAAGTAGACTTGAAGTTGAAAAGTATGTAAAGAGTGAGAAAACTCAATAGTTGTTGAAGAAACCGAATTTCCTTGAAATATGATATTGTGACATTATATATAATAGTGTTCTATTAAACAATTTAAATTTATTAAATTGTGACATTATGCTCAATGAGTTTAAAAGAATTTTTTATTTTTATTTTTATTTTTGACCTTGTCAAGATAATACACGTTGCCTTTGAAGACTTGTTAATAAGATACTTATCTATGAAATTGACAATGAACAAACGATTTTCTTAGTATTTGTCTTCTAAATTATTACAATTGTTTTTCACCTATTGTCCTTTGAATCTCAACCAAGCTTTTAATTATAGAATTTTGTTTTTTCTTTTTGTTTATTAAATAAAAGGGACATATAAACAGAGGATGAACAACTTATAAAGAAAGCATAGTTAAAAACTTATAAAGAAAGCATAGTTGCTCAGTTAGTATTTAGCTAATTATATCATTTGTGTTAATTGGCATTTAAAAAAAATTACAACTTATAAAGCTGAAAATAGAAACTCCTCCAAAATAAATATGTTAACGCCCAATTGAAAACATAAGGAATTTAAAAAAAAATCTATTATCGACTTTAAATTCATTATACTATAATTAACTTATATTTTATTTTTTTTCATGTTTCATTCAGGCGAATCAACAAACAGATTATGGTCAAGATAAAGGTTATCCTAGGTCAGCTAGAGAACAAAATGAAAGAAAGTCGAATATTAATAGAGGTCAACTAACTATAAAGCAGTTTGTTTTACAACGCTTAGTTTCGTATCCACGTCATAAAAGAGTAAGGTATAAAAGAAAACCCTGGTTGCTAATTAATCGATCATACTATCTAAGTTGAGTTGTGATAGTATATAAAAATGTTTTACTAAGTACTATAACTCACTACTTCGTCAAATTTATGCTTAATAGTATTAAGATAATATAAAATAACAAAAGTAAATTGAAGTACAAACGCTTATATAAAGAGCGAGAAAATTCAATGGTTGTTGAAAAAATCAGATTTCAAGAAGGCCTTGAAATATAATATTGTGATATAATCTGTGGTAGTATTGTATCAAACAATTTTAATCTATTAAATTATGAAATTATACTCATTTAGTTTAAATTAATGTAAAATTTGACTAATTAACGAGGTTTTTATCAAAATTTAATATACTTTAAGCATATAATATGAATTAGTGTTTTACTAAGTAATATATGAAACTAAAATGATTGTTGAAGACCTAAATGTTACAAAATAATTTTTTAGTGTTCTACTTGAAATTCGGAACCAAGTAATATGAATTAGTGCTCTGAACCTAACTGTTTTGTAATAATAAAGTCTTTTTATAACTCCTGTTAAAATAATTTGTGAAATGACACATGTTGAGTATTAGGTGGAATTTGGACCCCCCAAATATCTAATTTATCCCCTTTTATAACCACCGAAATAAATATGCACAAACAGTTTACTTACAAAAATTCATTATTTTGTCAGATTATGCTTGATGGAATAAGTTAATGTGAAATTTCAGGCATATTGTATTTTTCTAAATTTATATTTCAAAGTGTATTTTCCAAATTAAATTTTTAAAAGTTGCCTTTGGCAATGAAATCTTTGGATTGGAAGGAAAAAAAGGAGAAATTTACGTGAATGACCAATATTTTAAATTTGATTAAGTAAATGTCCATTTTTTAAGTTTTATGGCTAAATGTCCAGGTATATATATTTTTACACTTGGTAGATATGTTTATCTACCAATTTCAGTTACTGTACTGAAATGTACAGAATATATAATTTTTTATACTTGATATATAAAATTTTACACTTGGTATATAAATATATATACCAGACATTTTGCTATAACATTTGACAAATAGATATTTACTTAAATTGGGTCTAAAATTTAGTCATATTTCTAGAAGCCCCGAAAACAAATATACAAAATACCACTTCTAAGAGTCAATTTAGAAATATACCATTTTGAATGTTTATTTAGAGCAATATCACTTATGAAATTACCACTTTCAAATGTTAAGAAATATTACTCTTAAAAGTTTATTTAAAAAAAATACTTTTCGAAAATGAAGTGATGTGATAGAAAGTAAGGAGAGAAAAAGTGAAGAGAGAGAAAGTGATAAAAGAGAAATTAAGGAAAGAAGAAGTAAGGAAAGTGAGTTTGTACGATACTCTTTTAGAATACAAATTTAACAAAATCTAAGTTAATATGAAAATTCACTAATTAATACTAAATTAACTAGTTATAATCTAATTTGAGCATGTGATACTATAAATAGTGTTCTACTAAGTACTTTAGTCCATTAAAAGTCAAGTTATCCTTTGTTATATTAAATTAATATGAATTTTTCTCAGTTAATGGAAATTCGATTAAATGTAGTCTAAGTTGAATATGTGATAGTGTGTAATAATGTTTTATTAAGTATTATAATCCACCACTTATTAGTCAAATTATAGTTTATGGTATTAAATTAAGGTGAAATTTTATCAGTTAATATAAAATTAATTAATTTTTTTATTAGTTGATCGAGCATGTGATAGTATATAGTAATATTCTAATAATGACTATAATAACTAAATTGTAACATTATACGTAGATAATTTTTAATTCAATACAGACTAACTCATTTAAGTTTATCTAAATTTAAATTACACATTGAATTATTTTACTACATACGCGAATATTTAACTAATTATACTACATAATTCTATATTCAAAATTTTAATCCTACACAAGAAGTAATCCTATAATGTAATTTAATGTTATTAAAATATGAACTAAATAGTTAAAATCTGAATTGGATAATTCATTAAATCGTAACTCAATACATATGTTATCCGAATTAAATAGGTATTTATTGTATTTGAAATAAGTTTATTCAAAAAAATAAAGAAGATAGACTTTTTTCTATGTTCTCTTGAAAAAATTTCAACGTCCCTTTGAAAAAATAGAGAAAAAGACAATAACTTGCTGAAACTATAACAAATCAGATTTTTGGTGTCCAAACATTCATTTCGAGTTATCAAAAAAATGTTGTGAATGTATCAAAAGGTCTCCCTATTGGGATATTGCCCTAAAAAGCAAATTCTAATTTTACCCTTTTAGTGTAAACAACTTTCTCTTATATACAATTATGATATTTGCTAGATTAAATTGTCTCAGTTGAATAGTTTATTAATTTGAAAAAAATTCTATGACTTTATTTGTGTATAAAGAAACAAACATAATTAAGTGTTAATTATGGGGAGACTTGTTTCTTTATCTAAACCTAAATCAACTAGTTCACAATCTATAAATAAATATAAAATACTTTATTTATTATAAGTTATAGTGTTTATCTATCTCAATGGGAATGATGTGTCTCAAATCATTGAAGTGTTCGACTTCTGATTGAAATACTAATACAATATAAACAAGTTATGTGTATTGAACTGGACCAGGTAATATAAAGAATTGGAGTGCCGTAACTCAATTCTTAATATTACCATAAACTAGCTCTTAGCGTGTAGATCTTAATCCTTGATGTTTGATTGGACTTGCTTTCATGGGCTGTAGTCTTTTAATTTGTTAAAAGACTAGCTTCCATGAAATTAGAGGTGAACTCTGGCATATTGGAGGTTATGACTTATGAATTAATGAGAATGCCAAATAGTTAAGGACAACATACAATAATGCCACTTTAATATCTTTCAGGATTCATAGAATAAATAAATCTAGGATCTTAGTATTCACTTTGTGAATTGGTTGATAATTTTGTGTAAATGGCCATAGAGGACAAAAATTATCAACAACATTATTTCTTGATAGAAAGATGGTAATTTAAAGGTAAATATTTGTTGGAGGGACATTACGGTAATTTCACTTATCCAACTACGGCACTGTATAGAGATTTTACATGTGGTATAGAATATGCTAGATGGATCGGATAATCAAGGCTAGTTGATTAAATCTCTATAAAAGGAATGACATTTAATCTAAGAGTGCAGTATTGGGTCTTTAGTGGGGTGTTCCCTTTACTAATGGTATTTATATAAATACTATAATAAGAGTTATTATGTGTTTATCATACTATTGGAGCTTATATTACTTGGATCCATTAGGTCCTTTGTCTAACTCAACAAAGCTCATTAATTTGTTGGTGATATTTGTGAAATTAATCTCATGAAACTGTATAAAATAATGATTCTATACAGAAGTTGGTATTTTTATAAATAAGTTATGTAAGTTGGATATATTTATAAAAACACACCCATAGCCCAAATTAGAGAACAAGCCCAATCCTAGTTGGAGTGGGATTAGCAATTTTTGGGCCCATATATATAAGATATATGAGAGAAAAAATTACACTAATACTAGGTGTGCTACACGTGAAAGACAGGGACAGAGAGAGGTTCTTTGTGCCAACTATAGTGAGAAAAGAGGTAGAAAAAGTTTCTTGTAACCTCATGTTCTCATCTCACGTCCCAGTATTCAAAAGGATCAAGAAGGTA
Organism: Trema orientale; assembly: GCA_002914845.1. NCBI lineage: Eukaryota > Viridiplantae > Streptophyta > Magnoliopsida > Rosales > Cannabaceae > Trema > Trema orientale. The sequence goes on from JXTC01000105.1 coordinate 703,808, forward strand.
TTCTTGATCATTCTCCAACGAAATATTCAACTTAGTGCCCACTCGCCTCATCAACCAAGAGCAAAAGAATAGACAAGAAGATCTAGGGTTAGAGATTTGATCACCATCAACAAGGAGATCAAGGAGGAGAATGCTATAAGAGGTAAACCTCAAATCTCATCTCTAGGGTTTATTAATCTAGCTTTGATTTATGTTATACATGATCCTGTATATGATATATGCATGTTCTATGGTTATGAAAATTATTTTCATGTAAAAATTTTAAAACCTAAATCTGCTAATTTTTTCGTTGCGTTCATGACGTGATCATGTGTTTTCCATAGTTTTCATGCATATATGATTTTTCCTAAGTGTTAGGTAAATTCCAGTACTCCCGAATTTGCTAGTAAAATTATCGTCCAAGCTGTTAGGTCCATGGTGTTGGCAATTAATTAGCAAAAATTATAAACTCAAGTTGTTGTGAGAAAAATAACAAGTTGTCACAATAGATCTGCTGATATTATAAAACACTTGTTACAATAGATTTTTAGAATTACTCATAATGGATTTGTGTAGGCCGAAAATCTAAATTTGGATTCCTTTTATACTTGCATCTTTTGGCCTAATTTTTCTTATTAAGAGTTTCCAGAAGAATGATAGGCATTATTGTTGATGAATTTTCGTGACCTACTGGATTAGAATATTTGAGATATTTATCTCATCTTCCATCTGATTAAGTTTTCATTTTTAGTTTGATTCTTGCTCATTATTACCTCAAATCTTGGCTAATGATTATTGAGAGGTATATAAGTAGAATTATGGTAACATTTCATCCATTATGGTTTAGATAACCTTCTTATTAAATTAATGTATTTAATTTCACGAGCTGTAGAGATTTTCTGGCGAAATCTGTTGTAATAGATTTCACTATTTAAGGAAAGTTTTCTTATTTGATTTTGTTTGACTGTAATTCAATGTGAAATCAATCATTGGCTTTAAGGAGAATATTTGCAGGGATTAATTAGAGATTTCAAGTGCCAAAATTATGGAGAACTTCTCTTAATACATATGGACACTTTTCAAGGACAATTTATGAAAATTGTTAAAATAACTTTCTGACTGTCTAAATAAGGAATGACAACAGACTTTCGTAGGAATTCATTCTTTTCTAATTTTCAGCCTTTTCACACCAAGAGAGCACAAGATTGAGGCTGAAAATTCATCTATAAAAGCTTAGTAAGTCCAATGGATTTGTTCGCACTTCATTTGAGAGAAAACACTCTTTAAGAGAGCTTTTATATAAGCCATAAAAATTGTTATATTGCCATTGTGAAACTTAGAGTGCTAGTGAGTTTTCTAGATTTCTTAGTCGAGTGCTTTTGTTCTTTGAGAGGAAGAATATTTCGTCTTCGAGAGGAGACAGATCCAGACCAGTGAAGAGGGTCCACGTGTGAAGGATCAACAAGACGAGGGGAGATTGGTAGAGTCATTACAATATATTGCGGCAATTAAAAAGAGAGAGTCTTTTGTTGCATTAGTCAATTAGTGTTTGTACTCTTTATACTTAACTAATTTATTTAATCTCTGGGCATGGCTCCGTGAAGTAGAAGAGGTCTGAACCACGTTAAAAATGTCTTATATTCATTCTTTATTTTCTTATTCTTATTATAACATACGCACTCGTTGTTGTAACAACTTTTCATACACATGTTACAATGTAATTAATTAATTATTTGGTAATACCTAAAACAAATCTTCCACAAGCCTCATATCTTTTCTTATTATTTTATTTACTTGTTTCACAATATTGCCCCTCAAAGTTATTTTTATACTTTTCAAAGTATTTGTCCGCTGGTAAAAACAAGTTGCAAAAACTAGCCACAATAATGGATGCATTTGGTATGCATGACTGAGATTGGATTATAGTATTTGATTAGATTGTAATAGATTGGATTAGATAAACTTAATAATATTCCAGGTTTGGTATAGTATTGAATTGAATTAGGATTATTATTATAACCTGAGACCCAGTTTTCATTGGAATATACCATAGATTTATTTTAGATTAGTTTAAAATATAATAAAGGTAAAAAGTATTCATAATGTCGGACTCCACTAGTTTTAGAATTTAAAATAGATGTGGGAAGTAATACTTTTGAGTATGAAATTATTAATCTCCTACTTTAGAATGAGATAAAGTATCCTACTTATATGGGACTATTTTGGGGTTATGGATTATTTATTTAAATCCCAAATTAGTATCAAATATGAGTATGGGATAAATAATCCCAATCCCCATCTTAGTCACATGTACCAAGGCCCAAAAGTATAACGAAGGACTAAATAATTGGCCTTGAAAAAAAATAAAATAAAATAACTTCTAGGCTTTAGCTATACATGCTGACTATCCTGTAGGCAATTGCTATAACAAGGAGTTTAAAACATGATGGCAGCAAGGGCTAATTTGATATTGTCGGGGATTTAAAAAAAAAAAACAAGAAAAAAAATCTTTCCAACTGTGCTAACTATATCCTGTAGGCATTAAAACCTGATTAAGGGCTTGTTCAATATTAATGTAGTTTGAAAAAAGATCACTTTCAGCTCTGTTGATTGTCTTGTGCAATTGCTCTCACAAAGAATTTAAACCTGATTAAAGGCTAGTTTGATATGCTGTCAATTTGGGAAAAACAAACGAAAAAAAAAAAACGATAAAATCACTTCCAGTTATGCTGACTATCATGTAAATTGTAATTTTAAAAAAGTGCTCAGAGTTGAAAAATATTTAGGGTGCCTATATTGCCACCTTCTTGTCTACTTTCTACATATTCTTTTAAATAAATTTTTTTATTTACTAAAAGAACGCCAAATAAAATTACACTTAAGTACGTAAATGTAGAAAACATCTTCTCTTCATATACATTAAAATTGAAGTTATTGTGAACAAAGTTGTAGACAGCCTTCTATTTAGCACTATTATTTGCAATCATCAACCAATCTTATGATTTAAATTGACGATTAATGGAAATATTTTAAAATGTGATGAAGAATCTTGCACATTTGAAATAATAAAAGAAGACGAGAATGACACTTTGGGTTGTGAAATTTATCATCTTGATCTCTATTGGGATCAATAAATTTTGTTTTCTTTTTCTTATTTTCTAAAGATTTGTCTTCTTCTTGACTTTTTTTCGCATAAGATGATTCGCCTTCTTTTAATTTTTTTTTTAAAGATGAATTATGGGTTTGTTTCACCATACTAATTATGAAGAATAAAATTAAGTAGAGAAGGAGACGAAGAGACAAATTAAGATATTATAATGCCTGATTTTGATTTCCATGGCATTATTTAATAGTAAATTTCGATGGAGTCAAATGCATTCTAAATTGAATTTTCAGGTTTCACACTTTAAAATATCTACATATGTTTTTCCAGCTTTTTCATGAATATGACACAATAACTTTTAATTCTCCTTAAAAGATGAAAGAGGAACGAATTGGGTGGGAAAAGATAGTTTAGGGGCTATTTTGGAAAAATTGGGAGGTATATGTAACATCCCCCAATTTCACACACGTACGTACGGATAATTTTAGTAAGTTTTTAGTGAAATCGGGAGACGCTACTCAACTTAGAACTGATAAAGTAAGGCAAATTAACAAAATAATTGATAACTAAAACTTTTTCAACTTTCTTGAAAGGTAAAGAAAATACCACTCATAATTACACATAGTATAATGTATATGTATATACATACTCAGAACGTGGGCTTCTCATACAATTATATATAGGATACATACACTCAAAAATATGTTGAAAATCCTCTGTGAGAAACCCACAGCGTCAAAATACTCATATACACAAGCCGCAGTCAGAAAGTTGGCGCTTTTCCTCTAAACTCACATATCATCTTTACTCTCTGCAATATAAGAATATTTATGAGTATGAAACTCAGTAAGTAACTTATGCAGATGCAAAATGCAAATAAGATGAAAATAATAATTATATAGTTGGGATCCCTGTGTATATTGTATTGTCTGACAAGACAATGAATCGCATACTGAGCCATTCAGAGAGCATATAACATATTATGAGCTATCTGGAGGTCTCGAACCCCAAAGAATCCCCTCTATGTAAAGCAGAGGTCCATCCTATACCACCGTCAGAGTGTTCTCGAAGAAACCATAGTGTCTCCGAAAGGACCAGAGTGTTCCCGAAGGAACCATATCACATATTTGGGTGCTGACCCGTCACACCCTATTCATCAATACTCGTCAAGCAATATAAATACACTACGTGTTTATGTGTCATACAAAGCTGAATAACAGATACATATGTGCACATATCCATAGATTTCACAGATTCACGGAACCAAAGAATTTCTTACATTGCAAGTGTGATATTACTTACCTCAATTTCTAGACTTTCACCTAATTTTCTATGAAACGCTCCCACTCAAGGTATGTTTGACGTGTTCCTATTATTATTATTATTTTAAGATAATATTAATATGCTTGTAATACTAAAAATTATAGCTTGAAATTAACAAATTCTCGATATGTTTCTGAACAAGAGAATAGAAAACATCAACATAAGGACTAAAAATGCTATATGATTAATCCATTATGGAATTAGAAGAAAGCTCTTAATTTCTATCTAATAATTAAAACCTCAGTAGGCACAAACAAGGAAATTAAGACTCATCAAAATCTAAAGTTGACAATAGAAATAAATTGAATTTCTTTTATACATATGTGTGAACCTGAAATGGCTTTTATTCTCTTAAATATCAATATATATTTATATTCAAAATTAGGGACATAAAATGGTGAGAGACACAGCCTTATACCTAATAGATATTAACTTAATTGACTTTAACAAAACCATCAATAAATTGACTAGCCATAGCAAAATAAAAAAAAAATCTAAGTACAAAGTCATGTATAGTATAATTTGGAAACTAATCATAAAAGATTTATCTTCCTAAAATAATATACCTCTCATATAGATATCTAATATGTATACACATACATAAGACCCTAAGATAAGTCTCAAGATCAGATGTATCTACACGTATGGTAATTAATAACACAATGAATAATTTAACCAAGCCACTAACATAAAGTTCACTTGTCTCTAATCATATAGGTGTATTCTGTCAATAAATCCCTTTGAAATCATAAAGCATAGATAATGGAATAGAATAAATAATCCAAACCAAATAATACTAATTGCTATATATCGATTTTAAAGTATTAATAAAAGTTCTTTAATAGTTCAATGGAAATCTTATCCTTATAATGATCACAGAATGTAAAAAAGAAATATTATAATTAGAAGGAATCAAGAAAAGTTACACATGTATATATGCATGAAATTACTAAAAAAATTGATAGGCATAAGAATAATACCTTCCAAGTATTCTTAAACTAGAAAGCACGTGAATAAACTTTTGAAAAGGATTTAGTTGCATATTAACATCTATATGGAAGTAAGATATATGGAGAGATATATTAAGAGGAGAGTTTTCAAACGGTGAAGTGTAATACTCCATGAAATAAAGAATAATAATTTTAATACCACCTTTTAATTGCCGACTTAGATAAAGTCAGTTGGTCAAAATGTTTAGATATTTATTTTATTTTATTTTTAATAAGTAATTATAACCCATGAAACGGTATTCTATCAATTTTAAGTAAATACAGGTTATAAATTATAGCATGAAACGTGAAAAATCCCCTGTATTCACAATGGAGCTTAAAAATTATAACATCCTCTAATTTAGGTATACACCTAAGTTAGAAAATGTTTAATTTTTGTATTCATCTTCTAACATAAAATGGGAAAAAATCCGATAATAATTTTTTTTAAATAAAAAAATATTTAAACTTCAAAAAAAACCTCTTATGAAAACATCTGGGAACAAAAATTAATACTCAAAATAACCTATGAAACAAAAATACTTAATTTTAATGCAAAAGCCAAATACAAGGAAAAAAAAAACTTAAAGTCGATTAAAATCGTCCTAGCGCTATTTGGGATTCCACCACTGTCGCCAGCCAACCTCTAATAATCTATTGCTCATCTGAATTTTTTTTTAAAAGAATGGGACGAGCTTGCGCCCAGTAAGTAAATCTCATGCATGCAATGAATGTCGTGTTTTATGAATAATGCACTTTAAGAAATCATAACTATGCAACCCCCTCTTTTGGAAAAACATCTTAATCATAAATGATACCATTTGATAAAAACTTTCATATTTAAGCTCAACGTAGTGTAATGCTAAGTCTATCAGAAGTTATGAGCCATAAACATGGTGTCATGACAAGCATATGACCTTGTAACTATTCGGATCCCATATAGCTATCAGACTACAATGGCTACTATCGCAGTTTAAATATTTGTTCTTAATATGGTGACTGTAGGTCTTTTAGTCAGTTGCATAGACTCCTTTCAAGAACTTAACACACACTTAAATAAAAATATTCTTTTTTGAACAAAATTTGGTTGCATAGTGATTTAGAAAAATTATTCTTTGAAAATTATAATCTCTTGTACAATTTATGCAATACTTGTGCATACTTATGTCATAATTAATATGCAAACTAATATAGCATAGCATATAACAACATATCATAATGATCGTAATAACATCATATAATAGTATGTAAATTTACACATAAATACATAGGGTGAGATTTACTTATATCAAGTCCGTAGAAAAACTTTATAGTGAAATATCGCACAACCAACCTCATTGAAACCACGTGCAACTTCTTTATCCTTTATTTTTTATTATTTATGCAAAAACATTCATTATAAAAAAAATATTAACACATGCTATCATTACTCTTAAGAAATATATTTCATATGTTTGAAAATATCTATAACATAAAATAACATAATAATTTTCATAACAAAACCAAATCTGTAAACATTCAGCAAACTAGGCATACCTAAATAATTTTAGATTCAATAATATAATTCAGTTTATCCTAAAACTTTGCATAGCTCATTAAGACATATAAACAAAGATTCAGAAAAATTATCAGAATTTATAGAAAAGATTTGGCATGTTTTTCATAATTTTGAATCCAAATCCTGTAACCCAGTGAAACTGTTAAACTGAAAACCAATACACAATTATAGATTTTTTATATATTTTTTTATATCAAAATAATCTGAAACTTTATGAAAGTATTTAACACAATATAAAATATGCACAAAAATTATAGATTCCAAAATAAACCATTAGGTAGCACTTTAAATTGATGAAATTCTACATCAGGATTCATATCAATACCGAAATTAGTAAAATAATAATGATTTCGAAATTCATATTTAATTTGAAAAATTTCCAAAAATTATAAAAATATTTAGAGAATCTAATCACACATTAACAAACGTCCCGTAAAAATTTCAAGCCGAAAAATTATCGAAAGCATAGTGTTTGAATGGTAATAAATGGAAATATCATAAAAATTTAATAAGAAATTTAATAAAGAATAAAAATAAACCCCTATGATCATAAAAATTTCCAGAATAATAGCCTAACTTATAAATAAACAAGTTGTTAAAATTTCAGGTTCTAAAAAAAATTCTAACCCTGGATATCATAGGTTAAATTTTGATCTAATAGCAGCAAAAATAATAAACTCGGAGAAAATAGTGTTTTTAGATGTTTACCTTCTTCTTGAAAATTGAATAAAACTAAGCAAAAACTCTCGAAATCACAAATACTCTTAGCAACTATGAAAGAAAGATAGGTAGAGAAAAATATAGGAGGAGGCGTAATTGTACTCTTATGAGTGAAAGCATAATATATATAGGTTTTTATCTTAAGGTTTTTTTTTTTTTTTTTTCATTTAATCAATCATCATTTTTCTTTTTATAATAACCTATACATATAACCTAATAAGGTTATGGGAAACTTCACGTTTCCCTTTTTTTTGTGACTTAGTCATTTTTTTTAATATCATTCATCATTCATTTTTTTTTAAGCCTAATCATATAAACCTAATATATATTCTAAGTTATGGGAAACTTTCTGTTTCCCTATTTATAACCCATTTTTTTTTAATAAGTAAATACTAACCATTTGTATAAACATATAACATAATAAAATAAAATCCGTATATTATAGTACTGAATTTTAATTCAGTTCCCAAAGCTCGTTGTACACTCTCCCAAAATTTTGAAGTAAATTTGGCATCTCTATCTGATATAATGGAAATTAGAATTCCATGAAGTTTAACAATTTCCTTAATGTATGATGCTGCAATCTTATCCATAGAATAGGTCATAGAAATAGCAATAAAATGAGGTACCTTAGTATGTTTGTTAATTATAACCCAAACTGCATCTTGACGAGATATTATTTTGTAACCCAACCACAAAATCCATGGTTATCTCCTTCCATTTCCACTCAGGTAACTGAAGTGGTTGCAGCTCTCCTGCTGGTCTCTTGTGCTCAGCCTTAATTTGCTGACATGTTAAACAACGTTTCACAAACTGGAAAATATCCTTTTTCATTCCTGCCCACCAGTAAAGAATCTTCAAATCATTATACATTTTAGTAGTACCTACATGGACTAAATATGGAGTATTACGTGCTTCCAGTAGAATTTCTTCCTTGATATTTCTATCATCTGGTATGCATACTCGACCATGAAATTTGGTAACTTCTTCAGTAGAAATACTGAAATCTGACTTTTTTTCCGACTCTACTAATTCATTATATCCAATCAACTCAGGATCTTCTTTCTGACTCTGTATAATCCTGTCTAATAGGGTAAACTGTGATGTCATAACATATAATGTACTAGTTATTAACTCGATACTAGATCTGCATAAATCTTCCTTCAAGGGTTTCTCCAACCTGTGTAAAGTTACCAAGTTATCAGATGATTTTCTACTGAGTGCATCTGCCATAACATTGGCTTTCCCTGGATGATAACTGATGTCACAATCATAATCCTTTACTAATTCCAACCAATATCGTTGTCTCATATTCAATTCTTTTTAAGTAAACAGATACTTTAAACTTTTGTGATCAGTGAAAATTTCACAATGAATACCATACAAATAATGTCGCCAAATCTTCAATGCAAATATCACTACTGTTAGTTCTAAATCATGCGTAGGATAGTTGTGCTCATAATCCTTTAGCTGTCTTGATGCATAAGCAATAACCTTCCCATTTTGCATGAGGATGCATCCCAGATCTTATTTCGAAGTATCGCTGTAAATAACAAACCCCTTAGTATCCAAAGGTATAGTCAGGATTGGTGCTAAAATTAGCATCTGCTTCAATTCTTGAAAACTCTTCTCACACTCGTCAGTCTATTTAAACTTGTTACTCTTTCTGGTTAATTGTGTAAGTGGCATAGCTATCTTAGAAAATCCCTCAACAAATCTCCTATAATAGCATGCTAAACCTAGAAAACTCCTTACTTCTGTCACATTGGTAGGCCGCGACTAATTATTAACTGCTTCAACCTTAGTTGGATCAACAGAAATCCCATTATGAGAAATAATGTGACCTACGAATGATACTTTTTCTAGCCAGAACTCCCATTTCTTGAATTTAGCATATAACTCATTCTCTTTCAATATCTAAAAGGTGATTCTCAAATGCTCTCTATGTTCTTCTTTGGATCGTGAATATACTAAAATATCATCGATGAATACAATAATGAACTTATCTAGAAATTCCTTGAATATTCTATTTATTAGGTCCATAAATGTCGCTAGTGCATTGGTCAGACCAAATAGTATCACTGAAAACTCATAATGGCCATACCTAGTTCTAAAGATAGTCTTCAGAATATCTTCTTCTCTGACTCTTAAATGATGGTAACCAGACCTCAAATCAATCTTCGAGAACACAGAGGCACCCTGTAGTTGATCAAATAAATCATCAATACATGGTAAGGGATACCTGTTTTTAACAGTCACTTTATTAATTTCTCAGTAGTCAATGCATAATCGCAAAGTTCCATCTTTCTTTTTCACAAATAAGACTGGTGCACCCCATGGTGAAAAGCTAGGACATATAAATCCTTTCTTTAGTAACTCTTGTAATTGAGTCTTTAACTCCTTTAACTCTGCTGGAGCCATCCTATAGGGTGTCTTAGAAATAGGTGCAGTACCTGGTACCAAATGAATAGCAAAGTCAATTTCTCTTACAGGTGGCAAACTTGGCAAATCTTCTTCAAACACGTCCAGGAAATCTTGCACAATTAGCACATCTTTTGGTCTAAATTTCTGCTCAACAAATGTATCAATAATACTGGCCAAATATCATGTACAATCTTTTTCTAACAATATTTAAGCTTTCATAGCCGATATCAAAGGAAACTTTGCTTTAGTTTGAGTACTTACAAGTATAAATTGATCAGTATCTGGAGGATAAAATGTCACAATCCTCTTTTTACAATCAATCTTAGCATAATACTTCAATAGTCAATCTACACCTAAAATAATCTCATAATCATTCATATCAAGAATAATCAAGTCCGCAAATAATTCTTTGTCATCCACTACAATAGGACAAGCTCTCAAAATTTTGTCTGAATACATAATCTCTCCAAAAGAAAGTGTAGTGCCAAATGAAGTACTCATCTGATCTACAGGATGACCTAATCTCCTCACAAATGTTAATGTTGCATGTGAATGTGTGGATCCTGAATATATTAATGTATGAACTATAATACTAGAAATTAATATCTCACCTGTGATAACAGATGGGTCTGCCTTAGTCTCAAGTCCAATATTTGTCTCTGTCTCAGTCATAGCATACAGCCTACCAGTAGGTTTGTTCTGATCTTTTTCCATTTCAGGGTAATTCTTAATAAAATGACTACTTTTACCATATTTGTGGCATAACCCTGCACCCTTATAACACTCTCCTGAATGATTCTTCCCACATGATGTGTAAGGTGGTATAGTAGTAGCGGTAGTCCACTGGTCAGTCTTGAGACATTTACCCTGATCAGGTCGGGTCTGTTAAATTGGAGCTCCATTCCTTTTCACATCCTGAGGACGTTGAATTTGAATCTGTCCTCCTCTATTTCCCTGAAAACTAGGTCTGAAACCCCTTTGTAGCTCTCGAGCCTGTCTTTCTCTTTGAATCTTTTTCTCATCCAAAACATCTTTCTATACTTACTCATCATCTAATGCCCTGTCTACAATTTGAGCAAATGATACTTCTCGAATTCCACCTGATTTCAAGTCCCTGATAATAGTCTTCCTCAGACCTTGCATAAATTGATCTACCTTAAGCTCGTTGGTAGCAACTATGTGAGGAGCATATCATGATAACTCGTCAAACTTATGGATGTATTCTGCAACAGACATTTCTCCCTATTACAAATTGGCAAATTCTACCCTCTTGCTGGCTCTCATGGCATCAGTTTAATACTTTCTATAGAATAACTCTCTAAACCTCTCCCAAGTCATCGTAGTGACATCATGAATAGTACTCATAGTGTCTCACCAATACAAAGCATGATGTCTCAGCATAAAACTAGCACAAGGGACTTTATCTGCATTAGAAACCTTGGCATAAGCCAGCACACGCTCAGTGGTTCTAATCCATTGCTCAGCTTGTATCGGATCAACCCCACCATCAAAAATTTGTTGCGGTGTGGTGGTGGAGAGTTAGGTTGATTTTCTTGTCACATACCCTGCTCCAATATATTTTGTATGAAAGAAGCTAGCTGTTCAACCTGATTACCACCCTGTGAAGAAGATGCACCTTCTTCAATATTATCTTAACCCTGAGTAGTTACCATAGTAATATCCTGACACCCAGAATCCATAACTCTATTTATAGCCAATAATAATCATCACTAGAATATAAATACAATAAAAAAATTATAACAGATATCAAAATGCATATCAAACACTTACAAAGAAGTAAGGCTTCCTTTCCTTCTCAATATGTGTATATAAGCAGTCATCAGATTCATTTTAAAACATAAGCTCTGATACCAACTGTAAAATCCCCCAATTTCACACACGTACGTATAGATGATTTTAGTAAGTTTTTAGTAAAATCGGGAGACACTACTCGACTTAGAATTGATAAAGTAAGAGAAATTGAAAAAATAATAGAAAATTAAAATATTTTCAACTTTCTTGAAAGGTAAATAAAATACCACTCATAACTACACATAGTATAATGTATATGTATATACATACTCAGAAAGTGGGCTTCTCATACAATTATATATAGTATACACACACTCAAAAATAGGTACAAAATCCTCTGTTAGAAAACCACAGTGTCAAAATACCCATATACAGAAGCCGTGATCAGAAAGTTAGCACTTCTCCAAACTCACATATCATCTGTACCCTCTGCAATGTAAGAATATTTATGAGTATAAAACTCAGTAAGTAACATATGCAGATGCAAAGTGTAGATAATATGAAACTAATAATTATATGGTTTGGATCCCAATGTATATTGTATTGCCTGACAAGACCATGAATCGTATACTGAGCCACTCAGAGAATATATAACATATCATGAGCTATATAGAGGTTTCGAGCCGTAAAGAATCCCTTCTGTATATAGCAGAGATTAACGCTATACCATCGTCAGAGTGTTCCCGAAGGAACTACAGTGTCTCCGAAAGGACCAGAGTGTTCCCGAAGGAACCATACTATATATTTGGGTGCTGGCCCACCACACCCTATTTACAATACTCGTCAGATAATATAAATACACCACGTGTCATACAAAGATGAATAACAGATACATATGTACACATATCCATAGATTTTATAGATTCACGGAGCCAAAGAATTTCTTACATTGTAGGTATGACGTTACTTACCTCGGTTTCTGGACTTTCACCTGATTTTGGATGAAATACTCCCTCTCAAGGTATATTTGACGTGTCCCTATTATTATTATTATTATTATCATTATTATTATTATTATTATTATCATTATTTTAAGATAATATAAATATGCTTGTAATACTAAAAATTATAGCTTGAAATTAAAAAATTCTGATTATGTTTCTAAACAAGAGAATACAAAATACTAACATAAGGACTAAAAATGCTATATGATTAATCCATTATGGAATTAGAAAAATGCTCTTGATTTCTCTCTAATAATTAAAACCTCAGTAGGCACAAACAAGGAAATTAAGACTCATCAAAGTCTAAAGTTGCTACTAGAAATAAATTAAATTTCTTTTATACATGTGTGAACCTGAAATGACTTTTATTCCCTTAAATATCAATATATATTTATATTCAAAATTAGGGACATAAAATGGTGAGAGACACAGCCTTATACCTAATCAATGTTAACTTAATTGACTTTAACAAAACCACCAATAAATTGACTAGCCATAGCAACACAAAAAAAAATCTAAGTACAAAGTTATGTATAGTATAATTTGGAAACTAATCATAAAAGAATTATCTTCCTAAAATAATACACCTCTCATATAGATATCTAATATGTATGCATATATATAAGACCCTAAGATAAGTATGAAAATCAGATCTCTCTACACGTATAGTAGTTAATAACACAATGAGCAATTTAACCAAGCCAGTTACATAAAAGTTCACTTGTCTTTAATCATATAGGTGTATTCTGCCAATAAGTCCCTTTAAAAACACAAAACATAGATAATAGAATAGAATAAACAATCCAAACCAAGTAATACTAATTGCTATATATGGATTTTAAAGTATTAACAAAAGTTCTCTAATAGTTCAATGGAAATCTTATCCTTATAATCATCACATAATTCAAAAAGAAATATTATAATTAGAAGGAATCAAGAAAGGTTACACACGTATATATGCATGAAATTACTAAAAAAAATGATAAGCATAAGAATAATACCTTCCAAGTATTCTTAAAACTAGAAAGCACATGAATAATAAGAGGGGAGTTTGCAAACGGTGAAGTGCAACACTCCACGAAATAACGAATAATAATTTTAATACCACCTTTTAATTGCCAACTTAGACAAAGTCGGTTGGTCAAAATATTCAGATATTTATTTTATTTTATTTTTTAATAGATAAGTAATTAGAGCCCATAAAAAGGTACTCTATCAATTTTAAGTAAATACATGTTATAAATCATAGTATGAAATGTGCAAAATCCCTTGTATTCACAATGGAGCTTAAAAATAATTTTCAAGTGTACACATAATCAAAATAAAATAAAAACGATATTGAACCACTTAGGAAAATATTATGAAATAACTTATCTAATTTAATCAAGTATTTTTTAATGAAGTAATATGTTGGAATAGTCTTTTTTTTTTTGGTGACAAATTAATAATCTTTCCAAACTAACCCAACATATAGAATTAAAATTAACGACTTCTCCAAGCAAGTATTTTAAAATTAAATAGTACGAAAAATAATTATTTAAGGTTAGAAATTTAATGCATGTCAAATTTGTAATAATGAGCATTTCTAGAGCATTTCGCTGCAAATTTTCTTAAAACGTAATAACGATTAATAATCATAATAATTTAAAATCAAAACCTAAAGGAGTATGCAGACATGGTACTAATCTAAATGAAAATGCTATGTAGTCACGTTATTATTAGCTCTTTAATTATGTGAGGAATTGGGTGTCATTAGGAAATTCGAGATATCACAGTATAATTAGTAATAATTACATTTAAAATTTTGAATGAAGTGTGTTTTTAGTAAATGTGTAGAGAGAATAAACTGAAGAGTGGCAATAAAGCCACCCAAATATTTATTAGTGTCTCGTAAAACTTTAGATCGGGTTATATTGTCAAAGTATAGGGATATGTAGAAGAATGCCCCATTTTTTGGGCGCCCATTAAATACATATCCCATTTTCATTTTATTAACTATCCCTTACGAATTAGTTATATTCTATAATATCAAATTTGCCCTTTCGCTGTGGGCATGGAAGCCATTAGCAAACGGACACCTTATCGTCCCCCCGACCTCATCGCCGTATGAACTCGTCCGACCTTCACCATCAAGACCTCGGTCCCCTTCGTGACGCACAAGATCGATGAGTCCTCTCGCTCTGTCGAGATCATGCCGAAGGAGTTCCTTACCTTCTTCTGCAACACGGCTATCATGCACTGTATGGAGATTGCCACCAACAGATCTGAGAGCTTTGTCACCTCTACGTCGGGCAAGAGGCCATTGCCATGGGTATGAAAGACGCAGTTATATTTGGTCTTTACTATTTTTTGCTTTTTTATTGATAGATTTATTTATAATTTCGATTTTGATTTTGCAAAAATGGTATGAGTACGGTGGAGTCGAGAGTACAAGGAGTTCAGAGGGGATGAAGTTTAATATTTCTACTGTTAAGTATGATACTTGTGTTAAATCTGAACAAAGTTGCCCTAGCCTAGCTAGTAGAGTTTGTGCCTTTTAACTATGCCATCATGTGTTCGATTTCCACCAGCTTCATTTTTTGCTCAATTAGAAATTGAATATTGCTAATTCCTATATATATGCTATTTTTCTGAATATTTAATATGTCTTAGATATATATTATATAAACTAGTAAATTACTTGTATATTGTAGTAAATTAATTATTTACACTGGTATCTTAATTATTTACTATCGTATTGGTATATTAATTTTATAAATATATTATATATTACGGTAAAATGAATTATATATGTTAGTAAATCAATTATATATATGAATATGTATAATTAACTGACTGATAACTTTATGAAAATAGAGTTATTTATGTTCTTTTTCTTAAATATTTTGTGTGTTTTTAGTGATTTTTAGTTTAATTTAGGTTATTTTATAGTTAATTTGATTTTTAATATTTAAATATAATTTTATTTAATTTTATTAGATTTTAGGTATTTAATTTAATAATTTAGTTTTATTTAAATTCGGATTAATCTTTTTATTTAATTTAAATATTATTTAGATTTTATTTTGATTTTAGGTTTAAATAAAAGAAAAAGAAAAAGGAAAAAAATTTGGAAATCGGAGGCAAACTCGCGCGAGTGGGAAAAAGAAGTTTACTCGCGTTTTCAGCCGTTCGATCGAGCTCCAGGAGATCAGGCGGGCACGTGGACTGCACGCGCGAGGACAGGCGCGTCTGAGGCCAGCCGACAGGTGGGGCCCGCGTCTGCTGCAGCTGCTCAGCGTGCCGGATCCGGTGCTTCGCACGTCCAATGTAACCGAGTTTTCTGCCATTCGTCGAGCGCCACCTCAGCCTTGCGACTTTGACTCTGCTTTTGTCCAATCAGCCGTGATTTTCGTGCCGCGCGCACAGGTTTTGGTCGTATGGGATCACAACCCAAAGCCCAGAAAACGCGTGTAACGGAGGGGAAGAGAGAGAAAAGGAAAGAGGGAATTGTGAGTAATTGACACATCGCATGACCAATCAGATTGCACCATTAGGTTCGTGGGAACTTGCTCAACACTCCAATTTCAGCTATAAATACCCCAGAACGTGAGAGAAAAAAAACACATCAATTTTGAGAGAGAAAACTCTGCTTTTTCTAGAGAGAGAGTGTGAGATGAGTGAGATATCAGGCTAGTTTTTAGAGAGGCTAGAGAGATGA
This sequence comes from Trema orientale, assembly GCA_002914845.1. Classification (NCBI taxonomy): domain Eukaryota; kingdom Viridiplantae; phylum Streptophyta; class Magnoliopsida; order Rosales; family Cannabaceae; genus Trema; species Trema orientale. The sequence continues at coordinate 720,360 of JXTC01000105.1, forward strand.
TCTTAGTTGTGTAGTTTCTCTGTTTTCCAGCTTTGATTCCTGGGAGTGCTTCAACGCTCATAAATTTGGTTTGTTAAATTCTTCAATATTTTTATTTTCAATACATTATTTTCTAGTTTCTCATATAAATTCAGTCATGCTTTCTTTATGTGGTGATTTAAACTAGATTATAATTATATTTCTTTTATTAGTTGATCTTTTACTGCAGTATTGTCTCTGTGGTATATTGTCGATCTTAGATAACTAGTAAGATAAAATATTTTTGGTATTAATTGGAAGAATTTCTCATATTGAATAATTTAGATTAATATTTGTTCTTAATTGTCATATTTTCCAGTTATGTGTTTGGGATGTGAAACACATGATTGAGTGATAAATAGGAATCAAAGTTGGTAATAGTTAAGCGAGCAATTAAGTGAATCTTGAAGCCTTGTTTTCTCATATTGGTATTTTCATTTATTATTTTGTGATTATTTTAATTTATTGCTCAGATTGTTTTTATTTTCAATTTTTCTTTTTATTTTTCGATACCTTTTATTGTTGATTTACTTCTCTGTGGGATCGACACCTTAATCTATACTGCGATAGCCGTTAGTATATTTTGAGCGTAGACAAAATTTGGCGCCGTTGCCGGGGAAGCCAAATTAACGAAAAAGGTACACAATTCTTTTATTTATTTGTTTATTTATTTATTTATTTTTTTTGATTTTCGTAAAGTATATATATATTATAGTTTAGATTTAGTTTCTTTTATTTTTAAATTTTGTTTTCTTTTTTTTAGTTTAGTTTTTATTTTTATTAATTAGGTTTATTATTATTTTTTTTAGACTTTAGGTTTCCTTCAATTTTTTTTTTTAATTTTAATTTTTTTTTCCTTCTTTTTTTTTTAAAAAAAAAAATTTTGTGTTATTTGCGTAATTGGTAGAAACTGGGATTGTTCTGTCACAAAGGCATTGCCTAAGAAAGATTGGTTACAGAATAATAAGGACTGCAACTGTGACCCCTCCAACTCACCTGGGAACCTCGGGGAGTTCTGTCTAGAAAAGTTGGGTTTTAAGTGGGACCTTTTGCACCCTTTCCAATCGATCTGGGAACATTCTTAGTGTATACTTTTTGCGTTTACTTCACAAATTTCTCTTCTTAAAAAAAAAAAAAAAAACTTGGGTGTATGTCTTGGCATAGAGACGAAACAGGAAGACTTAGTAGACGATTAGATTTTGAAGAAGATTCATCCTCTTGGTCAGGGACAGATACGTCAGAAACACCTTTACCAGCCAACATGAATCAAATTGAGAATAACGCTGCTAGGACTTTGAATGATTACCTACACCCAACCCGCACAGCCACA
>JXTC01000105.1:726001-741045 GCA_002914845.1 Trema orientale
TATTTTTCGTTACCTTTTATTGTTGATTTACTTCTCTGTGGGATCGACACCTTAATCTATACTGCGATAGCCGCTAGTATATTTTGAGCGTAGACACTGACATAAAGGTATAATGGTAGATTCAAATCATGACAACGTAAAAAAGATATGGAAGTTAATAAGAAAAAATTTATTAATATATAGCTTAAGAAAGGGACATGTGGTGCAATTTCCCAACATAAAATCAATTAGCTAGGTAAATTAATTATATACTTGATAAATGAATTATGAACTACAATAAATAAATTATATACATCAGTAAATGAAAAATATACACCGGTAAATGAATTTTATACAATGGTAATAAATGAATTAAATAAATTATATACACAGGTAAATGAATTATATATTATGGTAAATAAAAATTTATACTGATAAATGAATTGAATTATATACTATAGTAAATGAATGATATACTATAGTAATGAAAAATATACATCGATAAATAAATTATATGCAATGCTAAATGAATTATATACAATAGTAATAAATAAATTAAATAAATTATATACACCGGTAAATGAAAAATAGGTAAATGAATCATATATTATGCTAAATGACTTATATATTATGGTAAATGAAAATTTATACCAATAAATGAATTGAATTATATACTATGGTAACGAAAAATATGCACCGGTCAATTAATATATATAATTGTAAATGAATTATATACAAAGGTAAAGAAACATTATACATCGGTAAATAAAAAATTTATACCAGTAAATGAATTATATACTATGATAAATGAATTATATATGTTAGTAAATTAATTATATACCCCCATAAATGAAAAATTTACACCGGTAAATAAATATATGCTATGAAAACTTTAGTGTGGTAAATGAATTATATACCATAGTAAATGAAAAATATACACCGGAAATGAATTATATACAATGGTAAATTAATTATATACCGGTAAATAAAAAATTTACACCAGTAAATAAATTATATACCGGTAAGAAAAATATATACTATGGTAAATGAAAAATATATACTGGTAAATGAATTTTATACTATGATAAATTAATTATATATACTGGTAAATGAAAAATTTACATCGGTAAATGAATTATATACTATAGTAAATGAAAACTATACACTAGTAAATGAGTTATATACTATGGTAAATGAATTACATATATTGATAAATTAATTATATACATGAATATGTCAAATTAACTTATATGAGAGTATAATGGTAAACTATAATCATTAAAACTTTAAAAGGAATATTTTTGTCAATAAAATAAAAATGGAATATTCATTAACACATAGCTTTAAAAAAGACTATGTGGTATAGTTTCCTCTAAAGTATATGCAATTACCAAAATAGAGAAATGATCATAAAATCGTTACATCTATTAAATTTGTTTTCTTTTCCTAATTTTAGCATATGACACGTAAACACTAGACTGTGCTAAATTATTGATGAAGTTTACCTCTTTAGACGTAAATGCATTCCATTATCATATTATTTTCTTAAGTACAAATTTATCCTTAAATTAAAAAATTATGAAAGAGAACTTGAGTTCAAGCACACCATTCCATTATTAAATGAAACTATAATAATACAATAAAAATCTCACATGCATATTGTTTACAAATTTTTTACCAATGAAGAATAAATAATTCTTTTAGACTTAATGACAAGAAATTTTACTTTTTTTTTTAAACCTCTGATTGTTTGGGAACAACCTCCATGAAACACACGGTTTCAAAGCTTGCTAAAGAGATAAACAATAAAAACAACACCAGAGAAAATGATCGCGAAAACTGCTTCCCAATACTTACAAAACACCATCTCTCAAAATGAAATGATAATAACTAATTATAGTAGTAAGATCTAGGACAAAGTATCATATAACCTCTTGACTTTTGTTGAGAGTAGTTGTTTACCCTTTACATTTTGTTAACGGAGGTTTTGTCAACAACGAATTTAGGAAATTATAAGATGTGGCTTGTGTATGAAAAGGGTTGATAAATTAAAGCAAATAAGGAGGCACGAATCTTATAGTGGTTCAGCCCCAAAAAAGATGAGTCTACGTCCACTATTTTTTACTATTTTCTGGAGAATTACAAGAGTTTCTCTAAGTCTCAAGGTGAGAGCAAAGAGATAATTACAGAGAACATATAGCGAAGTGATTGTGAGATAACTGTGTGTGTTTAATAATGAGATTGAGTTCTTTTTATATTGGTGAGAGTGGCTCAATGTTTCCCAATTGTGAAAACAGAAAAGTACATAATCAGAAAATACAATTTCGGGTAGCAATACAAAATTGGGTAATAACTTAAATAGAATAGATTGCTTGATCTCTACTCAGAAGTTTGTTTCCCTTTCTTTGTAGGTTATCCATTTGAAGAAGCTTGATCTATTTTCTCTTTCTACTGGTTGCCCATTATTCATCTGGAGGAGGTCGTACTTCGATCAGAAAAGCACATATGCTACCTTAACGCATTTATCTCAGTTGTTGACTTTCCTTTCCTGGCGTTGACTAATGTGTAGATTTTAGATCGCACAACAATTGCCCCCCCAGCTCTATTAGTTCTTTTAGGGCAAAATGGAGCTTCCTATTCTGACAAGTGCGAGCTTCAACGTGCGACGTGGTGAGATCATTTCAAAAATCCTCGAAGAGTCGTGAAATCTTAGAGTCATATCTTTTCAGAATCCCACGCATTCATTTCTCTGTCAGACACAACCACATGTCATTCTTCTTCAAAGAGTTGGTGAGACTCGAGGAAACTTCTTTGTTTCTCGAGTAGATGTGATGATGGTAATAACGTCAGCCACCGTTTCAAATCAAGACTTTTCGTATTTCGAAAATTAAATTGATTTGATTTTGAAAATCAATTTCTCCCACGCAAATCTCGGCCATCAAACTCAAAAATCAATCCCTTCAATCTACGGTTGAAATTAATGACTCAAGAAATATATAAAGAGAAATTCCCTCTTCTCTTTTCATTTTTATTTTCTAAAACTTGAAGCATCCATATGACAAACCCTCTCAGTGACTTCAACCCTTTTCCAGATGACAACCTATCTTCTCCAGTGAAGTTCAGTCACTAGATCTCTTCTTCAGGCGACATTCAAATTCTTCGAGCTTTAAAAAGGTCGGTACCACCCTCTTCTTTCATTCCTGTTTCCATCAATATCATGATATTCACAGAAACACAGCATGTATAGATTTTAGATTGTTTTAAGAAACTTGAACTATTATCATCTCTGAATTTCTCTTTTTTGAACTGAATGGACTATGAATTGTAGATTTCACTTAACTGATAGAATTGATAACGCCTAGATTATGAACCAGAACGACGAATCTGACTTCTCTGATTTAATATTGATGATTATTCTTAAAAATAGGCAAAACCTATAGGGAAATCTGAGATTTTTCTGATTTCTGGGTGTGTAGATGAAAATCATAGAACTATAGGTTTAGGATTGAATTTTGTTCAAGTCGAACAATAGATTTGAATTTGATAAACCGAATGACGAATGGGCAAAGACCTTGCTCAAATTTTAGGATAGAAATCTGTTATATACATAAACAAATTCGTAGTTTAATTAGAAAGAGATGAATAGATAAATGTCGGCATAATTTTCTAGGTTTTGTAGCCCCAAATTGCTCGCACATAGCGAGTATACCTGTAATAATAGACAAATTAGTACGCCTATTTCCAGGTCGTACTTTAGGTTAGTTTCATGAATATATATACATAGTTTATGTTAAAATACCTGTCGACTAGAGCTCGCATAGGCTTAAATATAGTTTATTTCTTTTTCAGATGTCTAGTGGCGAAGACTTTAGGGAGGGAAACGCATTCTTAGGGGAATCGTCATCCTCCGATGCGAGTATTAGCTCTATAGATCTTGAGGACTATATAGAGCAAGAGCCCGAAATAGAAATAACTGGGACTAGGCAAAGTAGTCCTCGTATAGGAGATCTTCCAGAGGTCCAGCGCCCTCAACATGTTAGAGACACGCCAGAATATTCGTTTGGGCACCAATATGTAGAGAGTAATTGGTCCTGCAATAACACCAAATCTAATTGCACATGGGCGAGGGTTGAGAGATTAAAGAAGCAGTATAACCTCGATCCAAAATTGAAGATTTTGACTCTGACTGAATTCAACTACCCCAATACTCCTTCGCTCAAATACGCTGCATTAACCGATGCCCTGATACGAGCTGGAGTTCATCTCCCTCTTCACCCATATATACAATCCGTAGTCGATCACTATGGCATCGTTTCATTCCAGCTTACTCGCAACACTTATAGATACATAGTAGGATTGTACATAATTAGGGACCCCCACCCAAGAGGAATTCTCTTGGTTCTACTGCCTCAAGTCGAACCCCTCCGATGTTGGCTTTTATTATGCATGTAAATGGTCAGGCTCTGATGCAAAGACCATTTCCAACATTAGGAATAACATGGGCAAGTGGAAGGACGGCTTCTTCCACTTTGAGTATGCCAAAAATGGGTTTTTCCAGCACGCTAGTAAGTACTCACCCTATTTTGTTCATGTGTTGTATATTTCATTTATTCTAATATATTCTCTTACATCTCATAGTTCACAGAGACGAGGAACCTGCTCTGAATTTTGAGCAACTTCTTCAAGTTGGAAAGATCAACTCACTCCCTGAAGAAGAATTTAACTGGAAGACCCTAGGAACAACTGAGAACCTGCTCACATCCGGTCTCTTTCCTAAAAGTACGAACCTCCCAACATCTGCGAATCGCCCAAGGAATACTCCAAGCCCAGAGAAGAAAAAACAATCTTCGAGCTCAAAGAAGCGGAAGGTGCCTTCGACTTTGGGGACCTCTAACTCGAAGAAACAAAAAAGCGAAAAGCAGCCAACCCCAGCACCTTCAGCCACTGAAGGTAAAATTAGCTCTTCCTTTTGTTGTCATATTTTAAAGTCTTCGCATACAAATTGTAACATCTCCCTATAAATATGACGAGAGTAGGCAGTGGTCTTTGAGCACCTCCAACTACTCTGGGTTCTCGATCAAATCGAGGACCCCCGAGAATACTCCTCCAGCCACGAAGGGGAAAGAGAAGGTTGATACTTCAAAGAAGAGGAAGGTCACCTTCGATGACATCCCTTCGAGCTCACCTACTCCCAAAATGGCAGAAACAATGCATCCAGGTCAGCTGAATAAATAGTCTGCATCATCTTCCTCTGAGGCTCCACCAAGCCAGGTTGACAAGGATGAAGAGTTACTCGCACTCCTTTGCCAACTTCCTGAAAAGGTTGGCTTAAGCGCGGCCTTTATTTACTACTTTACCTCGGCAGAAGGCTGGGAGAGGATGAAGCAGAGGCCTCCCAAGATTGCATTCAGTGCCATAATGCGAATGCTTGCGAATGTAAGTACCATCATCTGTTCACATATGCAACGCCTTTTCTTTTATTAATATCTTTGTTTTCGGATTGCTGCAGCTGCTGTACTTATGTACGATCCGATCCTCGACAGCATGGAAAAGGGAGAGAAGGTCGAAGAGATAGCCTAAACACGCGAGGACCTAAAAAAGACCGGTGAGGAAGAGAAAAACACCTTCGAGTCAGAGAATAAATAGCTACAGGAGGCCCTGGCTAAGGAGAAGCTAGAGAAGGAGCAGCTTGAACAGCAGGTCAAAAAGCTGAAGAAGACCATATCTCTACACCCAGATGCTCTAAAAGAGGCGGATCGCAAAGCCGTTGAAGAGTTCAAAGCCACTGTAGGTAAAGAGCTCGAAGACAAGGCCAGCGACATTGCCACATCGACTATCATATACAATATCGTCTGTGAGCATCCGGAGTTCGATTTCTCTTTCTTAGGGATAAATATAGTCGAACTTGTAGAGAGTTGGAAAGCTGATAAGGTCACTAAAGAATCTGCTAACAGGGGCGAGGACGCACCTGCAGAGTGACATTCTATAATATATATTTATTTTAATCAAATTTGTAAAGTTAAAGACAAATGCGGGCTTGTCCTACTAAATTTTGTAATATTTTGCTCGCACATGGGTGCGGGCTTATATTTATGAAGTTTTTTCTTGTCGAATTTTTATTCTTGCAAAATATAATTAAAACACATATCATATAATAATATAAAGATGCATAATTTAACCAAGTAGTCAATCACTAAGTGATTGATCAGTACGCTATTGCAATTCGAATCTATAACTTAAAATAAGTTTTAAGCATTAGGATAGGTTAAGTCACTAATAAAAAACAACTAGCATGACTGATGCAAACTTAATATTGTTTTTCAAAAGTTCGATGTCAAAATAGAATTTATAGCAATATATCATATCGAACTATGGACATTTTGCTTAGTCACTTTTTTGTTCGAAGAGGGATATCACGTAATACAATGCGCTAAGATATGAAGCGAGGAGAAAATCCTATGATTTTAAGAAATTTTAGAAATTTGGCGATCCAAAATTCCAACCCCTCTAAATGAACGTTTGCATAGTTCCTTAGGAAGTGAGTAAAAGATTACTTAATCTGATCCTACTGCCCTTCGAGTTTTATGGTGTTCGAAGACGGCCATAAAACTATAATAGACGAACCGAAAAAGATATAACAAGACGATAAATCGAAGAAATAATGCCTTTTCTTAATAAATTCGAATGACGAATAACAAAATTTGTTCCCCAGGCTATTGAAGCTATATGAAAATATGCATAAAGATTTTATAAATAATAACGACGAAGTTGTTCTGTATTCCAAGCATGCTCGATTTTTTGACCTCCAATGCGAGCTAACTTGTACGTCCTAGGTCGAATGACGGTGTCAATGACATATGGTCCTTCTTAGAAGGGTCCGAATATACCAGCGCCATGCTCTTTAGTATTTGGGAGAACTTGTCGAAGAACAAGATCACCAATGTCAAATTTTCTATTTTTGACTTTAGAATTGTAATAGCGAGCAGTACGCTGTTGGTATAACACAACTCGTAGTTGAGACTGCTCACGTCTTTCTTCCAGAAGATCGAGCTCAACTCTCATCAACACATTATTCTGATTTTGCTCATAAGTGGATCGTCATAGGGAGCTCGCATCGATTTCAACTAGCACCATTGCTTTATATCCATAAGCTAAAGAGAATGGACTTTCTCCAGTAGTGGTTTGTTGAGTGGTACGATAAGCCTATAGTACTTCTGGAAGTACGTCTGGCCAAGCTCCTTTATATTCTTCAAGCTTCGTTTTTAGGTTCTGTTTAAGTACCTTATTTATAGCTTTGACCTAACCATTGGCTTGTGGATGAATAACAGCGGAGAAGCTCTTCTTGATGCCTAAGTTATCGCAAAAGTTGTGAAACTCATCACAGTCAAATTGTTTCTCATTATCAGAAACTATAGTATGCGATACACCATATCGGTAGATTATAGACTTATAAACAAAATCTATCATCTTCTTCGTGAAAATAGTACTTAAAGCTTCAGCTTCTGTCCACTTAGTGAAATAATCAATTTCGACCACTGCGTACTTCAATCTACCACATGCTAATGGGAGCCGTCCAAATAATATCAATTCCCCATACTACGAATGGCCATAGACTAGTCATTGAAGTAAGAGGAACAGGAGGTGATCTAGGAATAGTTACAAACCTTTGACATTTATCACATTTCCTGGCGAATTCTGTCGCATCTTTCTTCATGGTAGGCCAAAAATAACCTTGTCTAAGAACTTTGTTCGCAAGTTCCTACCCTTAGAATGATTTCCATATATCCCTTTATGAATTTCCCTCATAATGTAGTGTGCTTTTTCTTCCTCAACACATAATAATAATGGCAAGCTAAAACTTTTCCGATAGAGCTTCCCGTCATATATGATATAGTGAGTTGCTTTCATTCGAAGTCGTTTCGCATCATCTTTATTTTTGGGAAGGTCGCTATCTTGTAGATATTTCATTATAGAATCCATCCACGAAGGTTTCTGGTCGATTGCCATGGTTACTTGATGCTCTACTTCGATACTTGGCTTTGCAAGGAATTCTACAGGAACCACGTTCGGTAATTCTACATCTTTGGTTTAGGCCAATTTGGCTAAAGCTTTGCTTGACTATTTCAAGTATGAGGAAGGAGTTGAATGCTATAAGCAGTGAATGTCGAGAATAGTCTCTGCACCTCCAATAAATAAGCCATCATCTTCCCCCTTTTGGCTTGGTATTCGTCGATCACTTGACAAACGAACAATTGGGAATCACTGTATACCTCGATCATTTCCACCTTTATTTCTTGTACGAGCTTAAGTCCAGTTATCAATGTCTCGTATTCTGCTTCATTATTCGATGCTGGAAATCCGAAGCGAAGTGCACAATGGATATTATGCCCCTCTGGACTAATTAACATCAAGCCTGCTCTAGCCCCATTCTCATTCGATGATCCATCAACATAAAGTTTCCTCAATTTAGTTAAATCCATGCTAGGTCTCTCAATTACTTCAATGGGAAGATCGACGTCATAAGTGAACTCTGTAATAAAATATGTGAGAGCTTGACCCTTGATCGTAGTTCGAGGTCAAAAATTAATGCATAATTGATTTAACTCGACCGCCTATTTGAGTAGTCATTCCGACGCTTCAGGCTTTTGCAAAACCTCGATGGAATGTGCATGAAAATATGGTCGAAGCTTCCTAGATGCGATGACAAGCGCTAGTGCTAACTTCTCCATCTCCGGATATCTTGTTTCAGAATCGAGTAGTCTTCTGCTTATATAATATACAGGTCACTGTATATTTTCTTCTTCTCGAATTAATGCAGCGCTTGTGGCATATTTGGAAACAGCGAGGTACAAGTACAATTTTTCCTCCAGCTTTGGCTTCGACAAGAGTGGAGGAGAATTCAAGTATTTTTTCAAATCTTAGAATGCCTGCTCGCATTTCTCCATCCACTCGAACCTCTTTGAATCCTTCAATACCTTGAAGAATGGTTGGTATTTGTCGATTGATCTCGATACAAATTAGCTTAGTACAGCCACTCTTCCCGCCAGGCTCTACATGTCTGTGGGTTTGCGAGGTGGCTGCATGTCAATCAGTGCTTGGATTTTTTGAGGATTAACTGCGATACCTCGCTGATTAACCACGAATCATAGAAACTTCCCAGATCCTATCTCGAACGCACACTTTTGGGGTTTCAGCTTTATCTGATATTTTCGAAGAATTTTGAATATCTCATCAAGGTGCTTGACATGATCTTCAACTTTCTTTGACTTCACCAATATATCATCTACTTATACCTCCATTGTCTTGCCAATTTATTTAATGCTGATAAGTTGCTCCTGTGTTAATGAGTCCGACAGGCATATTCTTATAACAATATAGCACAATACCTTGAACTTGTGCTACAAGTCAAGTATAAAAATTTTGAAGAGTAACTCGGTGCCCAAAGATCACTATGCAAGACAAGGTGTGTACTAATAGTAATGATAGTTTGAGTATATATATGCGTGCATGTACGAGAGAATAGACTTGAAGAACAAGTCTAACACATGCACATGAGAATGAGTGGTGGTGCTAATATATATGTCAAGTTAATAAAAAATAATGTGATGCTTAATATAATAACGTAATTATATGGACACATGTATGCATGCAAGTGGACTTGTTGATCAAGTCTTATGCACATGAAATGGAGATGCAAATGAGATGGAGATAGTGACAACAAGAAAAATGATCGGTTTATGAGAGAAAAAGTGACGATGGGGATTATCAAATGAAAGAACGGTCAAAGGCCCATTTTGAAATTATTTGATGATACTTGCACAAAGTGATCAGATGGGAGGATGATGATTATATACGGGTGAATGAAGGTATGATAACCATGGGTAGAACTTGGCACAAAGTGAAGACAAAATTTTGTGGGATTCATGGTAAGAAAATGGTAATGGTGGCTTCGAGATTAACGAGAATAAAGGAAGGTGATAGTGAGGATGGTCAAGGTTAGTTGAGAAATAAGTGGTGGTGATGCGAGGAATTAATACAAGAGAATGCATGAGAGATTGATAGATAATGGCAAAGATGGAAGAAGAAAAGTAAGACCAAAGTGCTTCGGTATTAATCAAAACTAGAAGAAAGAGAAGTTTTAATGCTTCGGATGAACAAGAACAAAAAAGAAAGCAAGATGAGAATGCCGTAGAATGAAGAAATAAAGGAGAGTATTATATTAAGAGTAAATGAGCTAAATAGATTGTCCTAAAAAGGAGAGCAAGCTTTGCTAGTTATAGGCAAAGTAAGTGCTCTAAACTTTGGTTATAAGAGAGTTAAAGACAACTATAGTAAGTTTAAGCATAGTTGATACAAGATATGGTGTCAATCTGCAGATGGCCAAGTGGCCCTTGTTTACTAAGCTGATGAGGTGTCAAAGTGGGATTAGATGATCCTTTGCTTAGCCTCCAAGAGTTCTTGTGAGCTTGACACCTAATGTTCCCATATATCAAGCTTGTAGAGCTTAGCTAGTGAGGCCTAGACACGTATTTGCTTCTAGAACCTTTGACAAAGATGAGGCAATGCTCCAATGTTATGAAGAAGCCATTTGGCTATTCGAGGTCGTTTTTGTCCAAAGAAACCGATCAAAATGGCATATAGTTTTTTATGAGCTACAAGTAGTTTTGTGGAGAACTACTTGTCATTTTCCTTGAGGTCGAACGAGCTACACCCTGTTTAAAGTAAATGACATAGTTTTGGTGAGAGCTATGTTGCAAAAAGAGATGCCCAAGTTGTTGACACGTGTATAACCTCCTCCAATGATACTTAGCCATGCAATTGTTGTGATTAAAAGGTCATGGTGGTGATTAATTTTGTCATGGCTCCATTATGTCTTGATAATTATGTAGTTATCTAGGACTAATTAATGAATTAGGCTTTAAACACAAAAATTGGACCAAACCCCAAAACAAACTATATTGTATTCTTTTTCCAAAAAATATTACTCTATTAGGCATTGTCTTGTTATTTGAACAAGATTTTCATGTCACCTAAGAAAATAAAAATGTTACATATTGATAGGTTGTTTTACACATATATTGTTGGTGCACTTTTAAGTTTAATATTTAGTGATTTTTTAGTGTTTTGTTAGGAATTTACTTGTTTTTTAAGTTCATATATAGGTCTGTAGTTAGATAATGCAATGGGGTTGGAATTGTGCACAAAAAAAAAAAAAAAAAAAGTAGAAAACAAGAACTTGGAGTCTTGGCTGTAGCAAAGACAAAACCTCGCTGCAGCGGAAGAGAGTAAAAATCAGCATTCCATAGTTGCAGTGGAGACATTTCCTGGCTACAACGAGAGTCAATAGAAAGAAATTACCTGAGAGCCATGGTTGTAGCGAAGATAAATCCTGGCTACAGCCAGAGCGCGATGCTGAAACTACTGAAGCCACAAGTTACGATTTTTAACGCGATTTTTACGCTAAAACTATGGACAAGACCTATAAATAAGTGGCAAAGACTACTTTTAGCGGGGAGTGCAAACTCTAGAAAGACTAGAAAAAGGGAAAAACACTGAGAGAGACAAAGCAAAGGAGAGATTGGAGATCGGAGAAAGAGCGTTCGAGAAATATCATCAGATTTTTTTTCTTCTTTTAATCTTCTCTTTAGTTTTCTTTTCTTAAAGATGTTGAACCTTTTGTGCATTGTTTTTATGAATTCAATTATGAACTAAATTTATATTCTAGGGTTACAATTAGATCTCTACATGTAGTTTATATTGCTATGTTTTTCATCTCAATTATTGAATTATTTATTCTATCTTGTATTTAATACTTCTAATTAACTGGCCATTAATTAGATTGACTAGGTAATCCTTATGAACTTGTAAAAGAGATTTTAGATTTAGACCTAGATAGAATAATATATGATCACGCTTAGATGAGTCTATATAGGAATAGACCTACATAACATATGTAATCATTGAAAGAACCCGCTCTTAATCAATCTTTCTTTAATCTAATTCACATAGGAATATAGTTAGTTAATTTGAGGAAATATTTCTACTTGACCATAAGAAGAGGCTTGTAGATAAATTCGGATTCTTGATTGATAATTCAATTTTGAATAATATTTCAGAGAGGGAAACTAGTAATTTCGGCATCTATAGAGTGAAAGTTGTAATCCTAAGTTTAAATTCATTGATACTTTGATAGGAATTGCTATTCGCATTATTTAGTTTTGATTTACTTTATTATTTTCTTTTAGTTTAAATTTAATTTTAGAATGTTTTAGTCGTTTTTTGAATAATAACTAATTAAGGTTAGTACTTTGCAAGTTATAAAAATTTCTCTGTGGGAATGATATCTTTTACTCATTACTATGTTACTTGTTACGATACATGTGCTTGCATTTAAGAATTTCATAACACATATCCTTTACTTTTTATGTGGATGATTAGTCATCAATTTTATATTGTGGAACTATAGCATAGCTTTTATATATATATATATATAGGTTCCCAATCCAATAGGTATTTCTTTTACCTATCTATAAGTATTTTTTAAGCCGTTGGATCATTATCTAACGGCTACTATAATTTAAATAGTTGGAAAACAAAATAAAAATAAATACTCATTATTTATGCATTTCTCTCTCCACCTTTTACCATGAGATTTTTAATTGGGTAAAATAATACCTATGGACATGTAAAAAAAAAAAAAAACCTATTGAATTAGTGCCCATAATTAATCTGTATTTATATATACACCTTTTTAGCGCATAACCTTTGATTCCAAGTAATTCCTGATCCAATAAGTATTTTTTTAAAACTATCTACAGGTATTTTTTTTGCCTATCTATTGCTATTGTTTTTAAGCCGTTAGTGCCTGTATACCTATATATATATATATTCAACGTTGTTTTTTTTCTCTTAAATTAAAAACATATTTTATTTCTATTTCCCTCGAGTAAAAGCTCTTCGTTATTGGTCAGTATATGATAAAATATGGACAATAAGTCCACATTCTCTTTCAGTGAACCGATCCCCACCCGTATTAAGAGAACCAAATGATGTTCAATGACTTATTTAAAAATATTTTGAAGGTTTCAACTAATAAATGAGGGTTATCAATTTTGACCCTCTTTCAATACATGTGACGGAAAGAAGGACAATCTATAAATCATTTATAAAAATAGCACTTTTATTGTCATATCATTTAATGAATATTTCGGAGTTTCAAAATTGCCCCAGATTCTGCCCCAGATGAAAATTTTCGACCAAGTCAAAAATGTCAAAAGTGACGAAGGCAGTGCCGGAAAAGCGGCCGACCATGTTTGATTGAGGTCGAAATTGTTCGACTAGGGTTGAAATTATAAGACTGCGGTCAAATGCTAGTCGAATATTTTCGATTAGTGGCTTTGACCCCTTGAATTGGTTGACTACCGTTCGACCCTAGTCAAAAATTTTTGACCAAGGTCGAAATTTTCTGCCCATCAATCAAAAAATGATTGGAACAACCAGGAGGGGCGGCTGAACAAGTTCGACCACGGTCAAAATTTTTCAACCCTAGTCGAGTGGAGGCACTGTCGCCGGGGTCGAGATCAGGACTGTCGGTAGTAGCTGAAGTAGTTTGGAGTTTATTGGAGAAATAGAGTATCCAATTAATTTTAAATGTATGACATGACAACTGAGTGAGTTCTATTTTTTATCACAAAGGTATAGTAGACACCATGGTGTAAATTCTCCATATATAATAAGACTAACGTATTATAAGTTGGAACTAATAAGACTTAGAAAAGAATCTTTTTAATTCACGTTTTTTTTTTCCGGCTGGAAAATTGTTGGATTGAATTTCCCATTAAGTTATAAATTAGTAGCCTTTTCTTAAGAAATTAATCTCTATTTATATATACATCTTTTTAACGCATGACCTTCTACTTTAAGTAATTACAACACAATATTATATTTATGAATATTTTATTTTGTTTTATTCTTTTTTTGAAAAATTGTCCCCTAGTCCCGTGGTCAATTGGCAGGAAAGAAACACTTTTAATGCCAAAATTAGCCTCTTGAAAACTTTGTTTTTTTCTTTTTACGTGTGCACTAGCAGCGTTTATGAATTGGTAAGTTTTAAATTTTTTTCAATTTTTTTATTTTTTTCCGGTGCTGTTACAGGCCGAGTAGAGAAAACCCGCCAGCCTTGCTCCGCTTGAACATAAGTGGGGCATTGGCCCCGATAGGGCAAATTACCAAGCTTAAAATTATTTGATAAAAGCTTTGGGTGTAAAACCCATTTTTAATAAAGGGCATTTTGGTCTTTTTATAATTTTTAGAATAAAATAAAGAGAAAAATTCAAAAATTTAAAATTGGACTAAAGTGTAAAAATTTTCAAAAATTGGGGACTAAATTGCAATTTTAACAGACGTAATTGAAATAGATTTGAAAAAGGAGGGACTTAAGTGAGATTTTAAAAAACTTACACAACCCATTAATTGCTGCACATGTGCTCCTCAGCTCCTCCCTCTCTCTTCCCCCTCGATTTCTCTCTCCTCCCAATGTCATTAACGGTTGTATAAGGTCCACCGATGATGAAGCCGCTCTGGCTAGCTATGGACACCACCACCACACAGGATCAGACTGCCATATTGGGATACCATGTTCGCAGGTTTTCGTCGCCTACAACCGAGTAGATCGCCCACAGTGACGGAAAATCGTCACGAAGGAGATTTGGCCACCGAAAACTATTCTGGGCACCTCAGGCCGTAAAATTGGTCTTCGTAGCTTCCTCTCATCACAAGGAACAACATGGTATATATATCTCAACTCGAAATTACTCGGATTGAATTTTGTAATTGTTGAATAGTTTTGAGCTTTTAGGTTTAGGAGTTGATATTGTTGTAGAAATTTGCAAGCGCAAAAAATCGTAATAAGTAATATAATAGGAAGTATCGAGTATCATCCCACGAAGACTGTTGTTTTACTAATTACCAAAATTATGCTAACCCTAACTTTATTTGAATTAATCGACTAAAGAAAAATCAAATTAAATGAAAACTAAAAATAAACTTAAAGTAATTAAAATAAC
>JXTC01000105.1:741747-771323 GCA_002914845.1 Trema orientale
ACACCTAAACCTAATAAAATTAAATAAAACTAAACTTAAACTAAAATAAAATAAAACAACTTAAATTACTAAAAATCTAAATTAAAATTACTCTAGGACACACATTTTTAATTAATAAAATAGCACAATTAACTCTATTTTCATAGAGTTATCACACCCTCAAACTTGAATTTTTGCTAGTCCTCGAGCAAAAGAAAGAAAAGAAAACCTAAACAAAATTCTAAACACCTAGACTTGACCAAACCATGACCTAGTTCAATTCTCAAAATTTGCCTCAAATATTTCACATAATATAAAGCTAAAAAAAAAAAAAAAATTTGAACACTGTTAATGGGTCTAGAATTTCAATTCAAATGCTAACCTGATTCCACTATAGATTCCTTGAGTGTGTGTGTGCGAAAACAATTACATTTAATCATATGTAACTTGGATCAGTTTATGCAAATAAGTAAATTATAATACATCTCTAGATAGAAATATATAAACTCTATAGGCCTACTTTTCATACCACTTTCTACTAATATAGACTAACATTGCACCAAAGAGGACTTTATTAAGCTTGTAATGTATGGCTAAGGTAATAGATAGGATAAAAAATATTTTTGTGGCTCAAATCACCCTAAGCACATAAATTATTCTCGGATCTTTATACAACTCAATTCAACATTTTGTTGACAAAATGCCCCCAAACTTACTTTCTAATTTCTTCTTTCACTCCATATTTTCTCATTAAAGCACTATACTCCAAACTTATGATTTTTCAATCTTTTTTTTTTACCACTTTTTTTTTCTTCAATTTTTTTTTTGGCACATGGGTATAGTACTTTCTTTTTTTTTTCATGCCTTAATAAAATAATTTTTCTCAATACCACCCTTCCTCCTATAATAGTATAACTCAAAATATTTTCAACAAAGATCATAATTGTGCTCATAGGTACAAGGTAAAAAGATAGAAACTATTTAAAGCTAGGGTAAAAATATGGGTGTCAAAGAAAAGGTCAATAATTAGGCTCAAAGGGGTAACCTATGGATATAAGTGTCAAGAGTAGGTTTGAAATGCTCAAACGATCCAAAAATAGCCTAAATCATATCTATAATGCAATGCAGTCTAGGATTTTGCCTCAAATGTTAATCAAATAGGTTCTAGAGTTTATTAATGAGATTTCAAAGATGTAATAAATCCACATAAACTTCCTCTAAGTACGCAATATAATCAAATGTAACCATTTATGTGCTCAAAATTATCAAGGAATCGTAAGCAAAGCCAAACTAATATAGAATCAAGCACACAGACAAAAACAATATTCATCATTTTTCCAAGAACCTTATTCAGTTAAATCAAAGTCTTATCATCGGCTTTCGATCATCAAACTAGGTCATAAAAACAAATCTAAACAAAACAAAACTCTTTCTTTTTAAATTTTTTTCAATTTTTTTTCAATTTTTTAAATTCCCTACGCCAAACTTAAAATTTACATTGTCCCCAATGTTAAAAATAAAAGAAAAGGTAAAAGAAAACTTCATCAAATTTTAACACGAAGATGGAGGCTTCCAGTTGAATCATTCAAATGCACATGTCGACCCCCAAACTTGTATAAGAACATGAAACATACAAAACAAAACAAAACATAACATAATAAAAGAAAAGAAACCTAAAAATTCAAAATTAAAAAGAAAGAAAAATAGATCATGGGTTACCTCCCAAGAAGCGCTTATTTTATAGTCCTCAGCCAGACTCTTCAGCAATTCCTATCCAGGGTCGAGCAGGATTATGGAAGTCTTGTATCTATCATGCCATCTTTTTGTCAACTCCTTACACAATTTGGCATTCTCATAAGCATCACCCATGTATATGTATCGACATCGAGAGGGCAGGGGCTTAAGTATTAGAGGCTTTTGAATAGATGGCCATAGTGTAAGAGATTCTTTCCCAAGTTTGTTAAATTTCAGCTTTCTCCGATAAACATAACTTGACAAAGCTATCAAGTAATGTGTATCCTCCATAGCCTCTTCATTTTCAGCTTTCGTTGTCTTAGGATGGATTATCCAAGCTTCTACTGGTGATTCTGGACACTTGGTAGTATCCAATGATTTGGCTATTTGTAGTTGTGGTATGGTTGAATTTATTTCTATAATGTCCTTGGTGGTGTTTTCAAGTTACTCCACATTGTTCTCATCTGCTTCACTTGGAAATATTAATTGAGAAAGAGCAGTGGAAACTTGACTTTCTGTAGATTCATGCGAATCATTTTTCGACTTACTGACTTGTTCACCACTCTCATTTGTAATCTCCATCTCTTCATTGTTTAGATTGGTCTCGGTGTCGCTCAATAAAGATTCATATGATCTTTCAGATAAAAGAGTTCTCAATTGACCCATTTGCTCATCAAGGTATTGAGATGCTACATCTCGATTTGCAATGAACTGAGATATCATTTGGGCAAGTTTGACAAGGGTATCTTCCAAAGATACCTTCTTCTCTTGTTGTTGAAATCCCACTGAAAGATTTATCGTTTATTGATTATTCCATGAGAAATTTGAATTATTCCGCCGCCTTAGAGTATATGTGTTAGGATACGGATCGTGATGCTGTTGGAAGTCTGGCACATAGTTGGTTTGTTCAGTAGTATACGGTGTAAATGAACTTCCAAACTGGCAATTAGCTCTCATATGGTTCTCTCCACATAATTCACACAATTGGTGTGGAGTGTGTATGGAATTTGCTCTTAAATTATCCAACCGCCTCGACAAAGTAGTAACTTGAGCAGACAAAGCTGAGATGGCATCTGTTTCGTAGGATTCGACGACTCTCTTTGGCATGGAATGTTCTGACTGATATTGATAATGATAGGCCATCGCTTCTATTAACTCGTATGCTTCATCAGCTGTTTTATTATACAAAGATCCACCAGCCGCTCCATCAACCACACTCTTACTCATGTAGTTCAATCCATTATAAAATGTTTGAACTTGTAGCCACAATGGCATTCTATTATATGGAGTCTACCTTAACATCTCCTTATACCTTTTCTATGCTTCAGATAGAGACTCTATATCATATTGGAAAAAGTACTAGTGTTATTCCACATCTTAGCCCTTTATTTTTTTAGCACCAACTACGAATACCTGAAAAATCAAAACTAGAGTCAGTGTCAAATAAAAATAAAAATAAAATTTCAAATTAAAATTAAGGCTACTTAGTATCGATATTAATAAAAATCTAACAGTCTCCGGCAACGGCGCCAAAACTTTGTTGTGAAAATTTGCAAGCGTACAAAATCGTAACAAGTAATATAATAAGAAGTATCGAATATCGTCTCACAAAGACTGTTGTTTTACTAATTACCGAAATTATGCTAACCCTAACTTTATTTGAATTAATCGACTAAAGAAAAATCAAATTAAATGAAAACTAAAAATAAACTTAAAGTAATTAAAATAACGAAAATAAAATTAAAATAAAGAAAGCGTAGAACAAAAATTAAACAGGGTTTAAATCAATGAAAATAAACCTAGGGTGTCCGATTTAACCATAACTAATTCACTTTAAATATCTCAATCTCTGTAGCCTAAAATTATTCTCCTAGTTGATAGTCGAGATTCCCTAATTTATTCACTATTCTCTCCCAAGTTCAAGCAAAAATACCCTTAATTACCAATTCACTATATTCCTATGTGAATTAAACTAATTAAGAATTTATTAAGATTTATGGAAACTCATATAGCGACTACATAATCCATGTAAATATATTCCTATTTTACATGCAATTTATGGCTTTCAATCCAATGAACTAGATACATAAATCTCCTTTCGGTCTCATTATGATTAACAAATCATCTAATTGGTGGCCAATTAAATAGAAGCATTAAGAATGGAATTGAAAACTCAACTAGGAAAAATAATTCATGGACTAAATTAAAAGAAAAATATTAAAGTATCATAGTTAGGCTACATCGTAGCCCTAGAAAAGAAATCTAGAACATAATTAAACTAAGGAAAATAAAAATATTAAATGTAAACATCCTAAAGAAAACAAAATTCTAAAACTGAAAATAAAATCAAACTAGAGAAATCGCAGTTGAAGATAAAATCAAACTAGAGAAATCGCGGTTGAAGAAGCTCCACTCCACTGCTCTATCTTCTACAGACTTTCTCTCTCTGGACTACTATGTTTCTCTCTTTAGAATTGTGTATTTTTCTCTTCTGTCCCGTAGTCCTTTTATAGATGAAAAGAGAGTATTTTCCAATCATTCACGGATTCTCATGCTCAAATATGATTGGCTGTGTGATGTGTCACTTTACAATTTACTCTCTCTTTCTCTCTCTTTCTCCTCACGTTTCTATTCAAAATATGATACAAGGGCAATTATCCAGTGCGGCACGAAAGAGTGAGCTTAGCACGTAAGTCGCCTTTCATTGGCTAAAGAAAATGATGACTTTGACTTGGTGATGTGGCACTGTCCTGTTGGAGGGAGAAACCAATTGCACGAAAAATGTCCGCACCTGATCAGACACGCTTGGAAGCCTCCACCATCCCTCTTACGCGTGGGCCCCAGCTGTCCCCTTTGTTGCCTTCCCTACTCTCAGTCTCTGCGAGTGAGCTACACTCTCCAATCCAGCCCGTTAATCTGATTGATCCAACAGCCAAGATTTAATCCGAATTTTCTTTTTTTTTTCTTCTTTTCTATTTAACCTAAATCAAATTAAAATTAAATTAAATCAAAAACGTAAATCTAATAAATATCTATTTCAAATTAAATTAACTTAAACTAATTAAATTAAAACACCTAAACCTAATAAAATTAAATAAAACTAAACTTAAACTAAAATAAAATAAAACAACTTAAATTACTAAAAATCTAAATTAAAATTACTCTAAGACACACATTTTTAATTAATAAAATAGCACAATTAACTCTATTTTCATATTTTGTGATGTAATCATTAAAATATAAAAAATGAGATATATATTGACTATGTTTAGTGATGGGCACGAAAAATGATATCTAACAACTCAGATTTTGCCCCATTTTGCTTGCACCAGAGTCGGTTCGACCTGAGCCTGAATTGGTGAAGTTATATGTCTAATCTAAATAATTTAGATACTAGGAATTCAGTGGTGGGGTTTATTTTTTGATTTGAGGCTCCATTTGAAAAATGACATTTTAAGGTGAACGATCGAGGGTTCGAAAACGAACCCAGACCCTCTGAATGATCGTGAAACGATACCAAACGCACTCCATAGCGTTATATCACTATCCTGTTGAGGTAAGGATTCGATTACTTGATTTTAAAATTAGTTATGATATGAATTTACATATTTTAAACAAATATAGAATTTTGTGGAAAACTTCAGAAAATGTGTTTATGTACATAGTTTTGAATCTGATTTAATATTAAACTACATAAGAGGCATGTCACACTACTTAACATGCCATATATTTTATTTTAGAACTATTTTCTACAAGAATTAGATTTTATGGGTTTTGACAAAAATAATTGTTATCCTGTCGAAATTTCTAGAAAATTTAAATAGAATGAGAATTTAGTTTTGAGAACTAAACTTGGATTGAATTAAAAACATTGCATGGTTTGCTTTGTGAATCTATAGAAAATGGTATATTTTCTGATTCATGTCATTCATATAGCATTGCATTGCATATTCATCTCACGCAGCCGATAGAATCACAATGTTCTAAAAGAACACTAGAATCACAGTGTTTCAACAAAACACTGGAAAATAAAAGAAAAACAAAAAGAAAGGAAACTCACAGTCATCAAATAGATGTCTGAAATTCACGTATGTCATAAACATTAGACATTGCGAAATTAGGTCATATTCAGTACACTTGTGAAGAATAATATGCACTTATTTTGAGATAATGTTTTATAATGATTTAGAATGTTTGAACCTTTAGACAAGAATTTAAATGGATTTCTATAATACTGTTGAGTATTTTACTGACCATGCAGAAACTTGAAAGTAAGTATTTTTATATTGGCTTAAAGCTTATAATTGAATCTCTATTGAGCATTCACATGCTTACTCCCTACTTCCTCCCACTTTCAGGTGTTATTTTGAGGTAGTTGTCATAGTTGCTTGATAAGCATATTTGGCATATGCTTGCAATTTCATACCTCTTCCTTGGTTACTTCCTATGTCAAGTTATTTAGCCAAGATTAGTGTATTTACTAAGTGAATATATGAGAATAGTTTTATTACTAAATTGAGTACTTGGAAATACAACTGATTTTATGTAATCTAATTTGGACATTAGAATAAAGATTTTAATTGCACTCATTTTATAATAATTTATGATTTGTTAATCAGTTTCCAAATGAATCAACTAGGAATTTTCTTAAACTTTAATAGACATTTTCTTAAGTAACTTAAACTATGGAGCAGTTTTCTGGTTATGAAATTTATTTGCTTTTGAGGACTAAAAATTAAGATTTCAAGTACTTGATTTTCTGGAATTTTGGAAATTCAATGTTTATTGCTATATATATATAAAGTTACTAAAAGTCACGGTTTTGAATTTTAGGTCGTGACAGAAATAGTATCAAAGCTTCAAGCTTCAGATCTGTCTAGGATTTTGCCTGTGATATTTTTGTGTTTAAAAAGGGTTTTGGGAAAGTGTTTGACTAATACCTCATACATCACTTAGGAATTGGCTAAATATATTATTTTTGCTCTAATTCGTTCTGAATCATTCGTTTATCTCTCTAGAGTGTAACTCTAGTATCCTTGGGATGGTTATATTCCGGAAACTCTAGTCTTAAAAGTGTTGGAGTTGACACGAGACTAGTGAATTCTACTCCTGTTGAAATTCTCTGATTCGAATGGACATTCATTCTTGTACTCTTACGTCCATTTAGGTGATAAGCTGTATGAACCTCGTAGGTTCTAAGATAGCAATCCAGTATCTTACATCTTGATATCATGTTTTGACTTCATTTGTGCTTGTGGAGTTGTGATTTGAATTTTTTGAAAATTGTTCATATGTGACTAACCGGTTTAAGTGTTTTGTAAATCGTTTCCATAATCTTGTATCATGCATTGGTAGGACTTTTTAATGGTCATGACATATTAAATTTTCACTTATGGATTGATTTAATAATATGAACTTAGTTACAAATTAAAATCGTTCTATCTAGACTTACCAAGTTTGATTTTCACGAGGAAATTATTGAAATAGTAGAGTTTGGTTGGATTTAATGTCGTGTTGTTTGGGTTTGAAATTTTTGGAAATCTGAAGTTGACAATTTAAATTTTGAACAATGTGAACTTTTGCATTTTATCAATGTGACATGTTTGCTTCCAAAAAGACTATGAACATTTTTTAAACTTGAAATATTGGTTAGGTGAAATTAATTCACATTTGCAAAGGATGTATGGTTTTAAAAATTTATGGGCTAATTGAGATTGGGGTTTGTGAGACTACCCTATTATAAAGGTTGAACTCTTACTTATACAAAAATATGATAGTGATATAAATGAAAATCCTAATCTATATTTGGCAGTATTAGTTGGAAAATCGTTTAGGTCAAGATAATTTTTATGAACCTAAAGTTCGAAGTATTTTTCTCTTTTAAAAAAAATTTAGTAGATATTCTTGCTAAATATTTTCCAACTTCTACTTGGTATTTGATTATGAAGAAAGGATTTTACAAATTAATTTATAAATTGACTTGGACATAAACATGAAATATATGTGGGAAATTTGTGTGAAAACTTCTTGCAGCAAGTTTGAATTCTTAGACAGTCTTTGGTGTAAATTAATGTGGTGTACATATAAGTTTTTGGGAATCTATGCATATGCTTCTAAAAGTCCTTTTTATAGCGTCTTATTACAAAAACCTTTGGGGAGTTAAAATTTGGTTATGTTAACTTATTTGGAATCTTATGTGAATGAAAAGAATTTTAGATTTTGAATCCTAGTTTGAAAGTTTTGTAAAACATTGTTGTTATGGCTTTATATGCCTTGTTATTTAGATATACTTATTCTTCCAAGCTTTCATTATATATGTAGCTTGTTTTATTGATGTATACATGATGTCATTGTTCTTTGGATTGTTAAATCCTTGTTGAGTAATAGATGATTTTTCATTGGTTAAGTTAAATTGGGTTAACTTTGCCTTGTTTGTCTCAATTGGATAATTAAGCACTTGTGTCATTGATTTGATTTGGTTTCCTAAGTGTTGGAAGCTCCTAGTATTAGAGACTTAAGATGATGTTTCATTTGAGCTTTGAATGGAAATAAATTAGTTTTGAATACCTAAATCTTGAAGAGACTCAAGTGGTACATGGTAATGCCTGGCATTCCCTTTAGAACTTTTTTTGAACTTCTAAATGGAATCGATACAAGTTATAGATTAATATGCTTGATTTGATATCTTATAGATTTTGAGTTTTGCATATTAATTTGTGATATTTTTCTTGAAGACAAAATTTGAGCTTTTGAATTCATAGAGTTTGTATATATTACAAATAAGTTGGCTATTCAAAAGAATATTTTTCCATGAACATATTTGACAAGTTGAGTAAGGCTCAAAAATTATTATCTACCTAATTAGATCAAAAAGTTTAACTATGACACACTCTACTATTTTCTAAAATACTTTATAGATTCTTCCTACCATTAAAATATCCTTCAAAACCGTTTTAAATAAAATTACTAGAGTGTTGTGACTTTGAAGTTATAAAACTCAAAGAAAACCTTAATAAAGCATGGCTTTTCTAGAAGAATTATAGACATATATTTTCATTGTGCCTTACTAACTAAAAGAATGTGTCATTTGAATCTCTTGGAGAGATATGTTTAAAAACCTTGTAAAAGTTTTGAAATTTTAAGAACATTTCTATTATGCTTAATTATGTTTTGAAGGGAATTGACATGTTTTAAGTGCTTGATGGTTTAGTTAGCAAACTATATATCAAGCTAGAAGTTTCTTCTTATTTTACTTAGCTTAGTAAGTGAGTTCTAAAGTATTAATTGTTCACATGGTTGATGCATTCTTTCTTGACGTTAATGGACGAGTATCACTTGAGAAAGTTTGTTTGTATTGACTTTTAAGAGTTATTGAAGACTCTTGTTGGTTAGAATATACAACTATAAATTATACTCACACACTCCCGTGCAAGTGTATATGGTCACAAGTAATATATATTTAGGAGTTAAGAGTGTCGAACCCACGAGGATTGATTACAAAATCTAAGCTAAATATTAAAATTGGTCAATCCTAACTTTATCCAAACAACTGAAATATAGATTTTAGAGAAATAAAACAAAGCAACTAAACTAGCATGCAAAATGAATAAAAGATAAATCAATAAGAAAAATGTCTAGGTTTATTAATTCTCCAACCTTCTCTTGTCATGCTATTTCACAATTTCTCTATTAAATTAATTAATCCACTAGAGTTGTCAACCGAGAATTTAAATATATTCATAAACTCCTTTCCAAAACATAAGTGAGAATACCTAGACAAACTAATATGTTACTCCTAATATAAATTGAATAGATTCAATAAGTTTAGTAGGAATGTTCTTATCATATGCAAACTTACACCAAACTACATAATCTTATGTTGTTTTACCTAAGTCCAAACCTAAATTCTCCTTCCCAAGTTCATAAAGATTTCACTTAACATTCTATTTAGTGGTCAGATTAATAGAAGCAATAAGCACAAGGTAAAACAAATAACTCAACAATGGATTAGATTAATAAAAGAGGAGAGAAATAAACAAACACAAGTTACTAGGTTGGTTCATATAGTAAAACTAAACAAGAAATATTTAGTTCATAATATAAATTGAGAACAATAGCATTTTACTCCAATAAAGTCAAGAAATACAAATAGCAAAGAGAAAAGAGTTTTAGAATTCTCCCTCTTTGAAGAACTTGAAGGTGTTCATGGAGGTTGTCAATCTCCTCCTCCAAATATAGTTCTTGCTCTCGTGAATTCTCTCTCAAAGATTTGCTCTTAACTACACTACTCTCTAAATATGGAAAATATAAAGAAAAACTCACAAGAAAATAAAGAAAAGATGGTATGAACAAAGGATGATGTTGATATTGTGGAGGAAATTACGAAATGGAGACTTGGAGCTTGTAATCATTTTCTTTTTCCCCTTCTTCCTCTCCTTCCATGGTTTCCACATTCTCTTCTCTGTATCCCAACATGCCTCTTTCAACCCCAAATATAGGGTTTTAAAGAGGTAGCTCGTGCAAACCTAAGGTAGGCCGAATCTGGACCTTTAGATCGTCAAAAAGTTGATTTCGGCCGTCAATTATTGATCCAGGACACAAGAAGTGGCATCGCGGTGCCATTTTTGGCGCTTCGGCAACACAACTACCTAAGAACTGGTGCTGGGGTGCCACTTTTTGGTGCCGCAGTACCACTTTTTTACTGGTTTCGTGCCTCGATTTCCCGGGTGTTCCATTTCTTTGTTTGAGCTCTGATTTGCCTCATTTTCATTGCGTTACGACTGTATTGGATTCAACTTTAATTATATTGGTTTAAAAGACCCATTTAGGTGGAACAAATTCACCTCATTTTGTGTCAAATATCTTTGTTTCATTCTCTTATCAACATAAACAAACAAAACGTCAAAACAATAAGAAAAACACTTGAAACAACTTAATTCAAATAAGAATATGGCAAAACTTAAGACATAATAACACCAGATAATTCTAATTTTATGGAGTTAACACACCCTCAAACTTAAGATTTTACTAGTTCTCAAGCAATAAATAAAGAAAAACACCTAAAAACACACAAGAGGTAATGTACGAATACTGATGATTTTGAATTGGTTCCTCAAAGCTTATAAAATAGCATAACTTAAAGAAAAGTGTAAATATTGGCTAGGTATTAAGAATAACTCAGGAGCAAGTCCTATCTCAGATCGAAGTTCCTGTGTGTGTGTGTGTGTGTGTGTAAATGCTTTTCTCCTATCATTTTGTGAAATCCGGATAAGGTTATAAAAACATGTATTAAGCACAAATCTCAAAAACATTAATCAAGTTCCATAAGTTTACTTTTTAAATCCATCTCTACTAATGTAGATAAACACAACACCAAGGATCAAAAGGTCTT
Organism: Trema orientale; assembly: GCA_002914845.1. NCBI lineage: Eukaryota > Viridiplantae > Streptophyta > Magnoliopsida > Rosales > Cannabaceae > Trema > Trema orientale. The sequence continues at coordinate 752,852 of JXTC01000105.1, forward strand.
CATTAAGATTATAATATTGGCTTAGAAGAAGGTATGGTGATTTAGGTAGAGTGAGCTCAAGTCACCCTTAAGCACATTAACTCTAGAACTCATGTAGAACTATTCTTTACACACCAAATAACACACCACTAAAATTAAAATTTCCTTTCTTCTATCTACACTTAGCCTACATTTCTTTCTTTTTTTTTATTCGTTTTTTTTTTTTGAGTTGCATACCCCCAAAATTATTTCTTTTTTTCATGAACAAGTGCGTAATGTTTTTATTTTTTTTTTCAAATTCACTCCACTCATCCTCCCATAACAGAGAATAGCTCCAAATATTTCAATAAAAACAATCAATATGCTCAAGAGATAAAGGTTGAATGATATTATTTTAGGTTAAGCTAATTTATATATGGTTAAAAAATAAAAGGCTTTACAAGGCTCAGAATAGGTGTACTAGGGATAAAACGTATCAAGATTAGCTTGAAAGGTTCAAACGGTCCAAAGATTGCCTAAATCCTTTCCTTGGTGAAATGTTATCTAGGATTTCGCCTCAATATATTATCAAGCAAATTCTAGCGCTTGCAAGATTATCAAAATGTCATGTTTATATAAACATTCTCTAGAATTATACAAAAATCAAAGATCAAGGCATTGTGCTCAATGTAGACTTTCACAATCAAAATAGAATTAACACAAAAATTATCCATAAGACTAAGCCAATATCCACATTTTTCAAAAAGTTACGCACAAATTCGCTCTAAGTTCTTATCATTGGAACACGGTAATTATCAAAGAAGGCACAAAATACCTCTATTTATTCAAATACGTAATCACAATGTTATCCTAAGATTAGCTAACCCAAGAAAAAATGTGGTGAATTGGGTTTTAAAAGCTTTTACAAACTTTTCTATAAAAACAACTAGAATATGCAAGTAATAAATAAAGCAAGTAAAAATAGCAAGTAAACAAATACAATCTCAAAGTAAATAAATTAAAAAGGTAGGGATAGAGAGATTGCAAATACTATTTTTACGAGATTCGACTAACACGATAGTTTGCCTACGTTCCCGACCCTCTGCAACTTGCTTTGAGCTTTCCACTATCGGATCAAAATTGTGGGCATGACCAACCCTTGTACAAACAGAGTGAATTCTTCTTAGACACACTATAGCCTTTACAATAGTTTTGAATCTGGCTCTGTTACATCTAACTCGGATTGTTTTGACTCTGGTGTTAACCTCACCTATAACCGCGTTGTTTATGACTCTAGTGCCAACCTCACCTCACAAATACAAAGTATATTTTAGGATTGAGACACACAATAAAAATCTCTCCTCTATATAATTTGATACAATGTCAACTCAGGGAGAATGAGTGTAAGCGCACAAGATATGATCTAGTTCAGCTCAATAATTTTGTAAAAAGATATTTGAAAGTTTGATCACAAAATGTAGGCTATTAAGACTTGAAAAATGGTTAAAAGCAATGTAGGATAGTTCAAAAAAATTGTTTAAGTCTTAAAATAGCTTCTATTTATAAGCCTATTTGAAAACTAGCCGTTTTAAATAATTTAACACAGTTTCTGGAGTTATTGGTAAACTGGTAAAGTTTCCGGTAGACTCTTGAAACTAGCCATTGGAAGTGTGGTTGCAATGGTCGAAAGCTAATGGTCAAAAATGAAATTTTTGGTCTACCGGGCGGTCTATCGCTTGTCATGTCCGGTCTACCGGTAGGCATTTTCGGTCTACCTATAACTTCCAATTTTTGATAGCTTTTTGGCGTTTTTGCAAATTCTGACAGCTTTTGGCGTTTTTCAAAATCTGACTTCTAAACTTGTTTTAAACACATTAAAAACATTGGAAATCACTTTGAAAAGAATATTTTGACTATTGCAAACTTGTTTTAGATTCACAAAGATATTTAACATTAATTTAGAAAGTGTTCATATTAAAACAAATTCTAGTTTGCAAATAGAAAATCTCTTTTTAGCCTAAATCATGATTTCAAGAATATTTATAACTTTTAAATATCATAGGACTTATTTTAAAAGTGTACAATTAATTTTTCAAATCAAAGGAATATTTTGAAAGTAGTTTAAGAACTTCGGTTTGAAAAATCTTTTTGTTAGAAAATTTGAGCCCATAGAAGATCATAAGATATGTATATATAAACTCTCATATAAGACTAAATACTTTTACCCCTTTTTTTAACTAAGTCTTGTATTGTTGATCTTGATGATCTTCATGCTTCAAGCTCTTCTCTCCATAGTCCATCTTGAAGCCTGATTTCTTGATCAGCTTGAGTTAGACCCTTTAAGTCTATTTTACTACACACTCAAGTTAAATCATTAGTATTAAATCGAATGTTTGTTATCTTCAAAATAAGAGTGAGTAAGATTGAAATCTTAATTTCTCAACAATCTCCCCTTTTTTGATGATGACAAACATTGATTTATGAGATAAAAGAAAATATGCAATAAGGATATGAGAATATAAAATTTGATAAATTTACCTTAATCCTCACCATATTTTAAAGCTCTATCTCAAAATATGCTTGAGAAAGTAAAAGGACTTGCTCCCCCTTTTTAACTCAATTAAATATCATAAGCATATTATAATAAAAGGTAAAAAGGAATATATACCAAACAAAAATCTCTCCTAAAATATGCAAACTCACAAATAAATCTTTAATTCTATTTCTCCTCATATTCATAAATCATCATTCTTCTCCCCCTTTTGATTTCATTAAAAAGATATATGGAGTGTAAGATTTGAAAATAAAAAGCATCCATACAGTCTTAAGGGTCAAACAATCTTGAAGAAGAGGATTATTGAATACAGAAAAATGAGAGAAATGAGTGAAAAGTGTGCGAGAAATGCAAAAAAAATACCCTGCAAAAATCACCCCAGTGGTAGGCTGGAAAGAGTTTTTCAGTAGGCCGATTTTGACAGTGAGTTTTCACTTTCTAGGCATATTTATTGGTCTACCGCTCAAAGTTTTCGGTCTATCGCTTGTTTGTTTGTTTTTTTTTTTTCCGAGAAATGAAACAAAAATGAAAAATGGAAATTAAAAGCACTCTTACCATATAATAAGAAACTTGGAATTAATTTAAAAGCTTGAGTAAACAAACTAAAATCATTAATCATACAACTTATGATAATTCATTTAAATCAACCATACCAAGCTCACTACAAATCATACAAAAAAGATCTTCGCTTAAAGGCCGAGTGAATATATCCGCTAATTAATTTTCAATATAAATAAATTCTAGCATAATGTCACCTTTTTGCATATGATCACGAAGAAAATGATATATAATATCAATATGCTTAGCACGTAAATGCAAAATAAAATTTTTGGACAAATTAATAGCACTAGTATTATCACATTTAATAGGCACATGATCATAATTCATACCAAAATCCTTAAATATTTGTTTTATCTATAGAATTTGTGCACAACAACTAGCCACCGATATTTATTCGGCTTTGGTAATAGAAAGAGCAACCAAATTTTGTTTCTTGCTAAACCAAGATATAAGTGCATAGCCTAGAAAGTGATAAGTGCCACTTGTGTTTTTGCGGTTGGTTCTACAACTAGCAAAGTTCGCATCCGAATAATTAGTAATATTAAAGTATGTACCTTTAGGATACCATAATCCTAGGTTCATTGTGCCATACAAATATTTTAATATTCTTTTAATAGTACTAAGATATAATTCCTTAGGATTTTATTAAAATCTAGCATATAAGCATGCACTAAACATTATATCCGATCTACTAGTCATTAAGTAAAGTAGTGATCCGATCATACCTCAATATTTAGTGATATCCTCAACTTTACCATTTTCATCTTTGTCAAGCTTGATTAAGGAGCTCCTTGGTGTTTCCATAGTCTTTGAATGCTCCATCTCAAATTTCTTGAGTATATCCTTGATATATTTTGATTGGTTGATAAAAATACCTTCTTTGTTTTGTTTGATTTGGAGGCCAAGAAAGAAGTTTAATTCTCCCATCATGCTCATTTCAAATTCGTTATGCATACATTTTGAGAATTCTTCACAAAGAGACACGTTAGTAGCACAAAAGATAATATCATCAACATAAATTTGTACTACCATATATCAGTCCCATTCTTTTTTATAAAAGTATCCGCTTTTCCTATTGAAAAACTATTTGAAATTAAAAACTTGCTCAATCTATCATACCAAGCTCTAGAAGCTTGCTTTAAACCGTAAAGAGCTTTTTTCAATCTAAAAACATGGTCCGGATACTTATGATTTTGAAAGCTGAGAGGTTGAGCTACATAAACTTCTTCTAAAATGTATCCATTAAAAAGGGCACTCTTCACATCCATTTGATAAATAATAAAATCCTTAAATGCTAAAAGCATCCTAATGGATTCTAATCTTGCTACAGGTGTAAAGGTTTCGTCATAATCGATTCCTTCTTCTTGATTGAAACCTTAGGCTACTAATCTAGCCTCGTTTCTCACAACCACCCTATGCTCATCAACTTTGTTTTTGAAGACCCATTCAGTTCCAATAATTGATTAATCTTTAGGTCTTGGAACTAGTTCCCAAATATCACTTCTTTCAAATTGATTTAATTCTTCTTGCATTGCTAAAATCTAAGATTCATCTTTTTCAGCATCTTTAAAACCTTTTGGTTCAATTTGAGAAAGAAAAGCCATATTATTACAAATATTTCTACGTGATACTCTAGCCTTGATATCTTGTAAAGTACCACCTAGAATTTGGTCTTTAGGATGAGCATGACTAAATTTTAAATCTTGAGGAAGAGTTAGAGTTTTACTATTTTCGCTTTGTTCATCTTCCTTAAGACTTTGATCTTATTGTAGATGAACTTCTTTTTCTTTCTTTGGCTCATTGATGCTTAAATCATCTAAGCCTTGTTCCATATCTACAACATCATCATCATTTATATTTCTTTCCTTAGAGAGAATGTTAGTCTCATAAAAAACAAGATGCATAGATTTTTCTACAACTAAAGTTCGTTTGTTGAAAACTCGATAAGCTTCACTAGTAGTAGAATAACCAAGAAATATACTAACATCAGACTTTGAATCAAATTTTTCCAAATTATCTTTAGTATTCAAAATAAAACATTTACAAACAAAAACTTTGAAATAACCAATGTTGGATTTTCTATCCTTCCAAAGTTCATAAGGTGTCTTGTTCAAAGTAGGTCTAATCATTACTCTATTGACTATATGACAAACGGTATTTATGGCCTCGGCCCAAAAATATTTTAGTAAGGCATGCTCATTAAGCATAGTTCTTACCATTTCTTGTAAAGTTCTATTTTTCCTTTCTATAACCCTATTTTGTTGAGGAGTTTTAGGAGCAGAAAAATTATGATCAAAACCATTTTCATTCCAAAATGCTTCTAACTCATCACTTTCAAATTCACTACCATGATCACTTCTAATAGAAGTAATGGTATACCCTTTTTCATTTTGCACCTTTTTACAAAAAGTAGTAAAAACTTTTATCACATAATTTTTATAAGCTAAAAGTAGAACCCAAGTAAATCTTAAAAAATCATCAACTATCACAAAAGTATAATATTTTCCACCAAGACTTGTAGTTCTTAATGGTCTAAATAAATCCATGTGAAGTAATTGCAATGGTCTAGTAGTTAAAATGAAATTCTTGGATTTAAAAGAACTTTTAACTTGTTTTCCAAATTGACATGCATCACAAACTTTGTCTTTTTAAAAAATCAAACTTGGTAAACTATTCACAAGATTTTTCTTTGAAAGTTTTGAAATAGTTCCCATACTAACATGTCCAAGTCTTTTGTGCCAAAGCCAAGAATCATCTTTCATAACCGAAAAGTATTTGTCTTGATTTGAGTATTTTTTAATATTGATAATGTAAACATTATCTTTTCTTTCTTCAATAAAAATGACTTCCTTTGAACAAGCATACTCAATTAAGTATTTGGAAGATTCAAAAATAATTTTATAAACTTTATCACAAAATTGACTAATACTAAGTAAATTATGCTTGATACTATTAATAAGTAAGACATTTTCTATAATGGGTGAAGAAGAGTTATCGATGTTGCCAATTCTCATAATTTTACTTTTGGCGTTGTCTCCAAAAGTAACATACCCTCCATTTTGCTTCGTAAATGAGGAAAGCAAAGAGAGATTACCGGTCATGTGTTTGGAACAATCGCTATCTAAGAACCAAAGATTTTGGTCTTTCTTCTTCTTTTGTACCTCATTTTCAATAGCCATGAAGTACATATTGGCAATTTCCTTTTGTGTTTCTTCGTCGGATCCTTCTTCTTCACTATCATCCCAAGTAGCTTTCATAGTTTTCTTTTTCATCTTTTTCCTCAATGGGGAATTGTTCTTCATGTGTCTGGGCTTCTTGCATTCAAAGCAAGTGATAGGATCATATCTAGCTTTCTTTTCTTTATAGTCATTGCCCTTGTTGTTGTTGTTGTACTTTTTTGAAGGATTACCTTTCTTGAATTTTAAGTACTTCTTGGTGAGAAAGGCAATGTCATCAATCTCATTATCATCAAATTCATCATCATCTTCTTCTTCTTGAGTTGACGACTTAAGGGTGATGGTTTTCTTTTTCTTTTCATTTTTGTCTTCTTGATTGTGCTCTTTCATCATAATCTCATGAGTGATCCCATGAGTTCTTTAAGTGGGAGCTTGGAAAGATCTTTAGCTTCTCTAATGGCCACCACCTTTCCTCGATAAGCTTTAGTTAGACTCCTAAGGATCTTGTTCACTAATTCGGTTGAATCATAAGTTCTACCAAGAGCATTAAGAGAATTACTAATAGAAGTGAAATAAGTAAACATTTGAGTAATTGTTTCATCACTATTCATTTTGAATAACTCATATTGATGTACAAGTATATTAATTTTTGTTTCTTTCAATGAGTTAGTTCCTTGATGTGTAACTTCAAGTATTTTCCATATTTCAAAAGCATTAGAAGCTTTTTCTGCACTATTATAAATATTTCTATCTAGACCACAAATTAAATAGTTTTTTGCTTTAGCATTTTTGGAAATCATGATTTTGTCTTTTTCATCAAAATCTTCATGTGTTTTTGCAACCCAATTATCACTTTCTCTTTTCTTAGAAATAAGAGGACCATTCATAATAATATACCATAAATCATAATCCATAGATAATAGATAACATTCCATTCTACTTTTCCAATAATTAAAATCAAGTCCATCGAAGAATGGAGGTTTGGTAACAGAAAACCCCTCGTTTTAAGAATTCATTAGATAAGCTTTCTCAAGACGATTAAGTCAATAATTTTAAAAAATTTGAGCACCTTGCTTTGACACCAATTGTTATCCCAAGATTAGCTAACTCAAGAGTTGGAGAGAGAATTGAGTTTTAAAAGCTTTTGCAAACTTTTCTACAAAAACAACTAGAATATGCAAATAATGAATAAAGCAAATAAACAAATACAATCTCAAAGTAAATAAACTAAAGAGGTAGGGATAGAGAGATTGCAAATGCTATTTTTACAAGGTTCGACAAACACGATGGTTTGTTTACGTCCCCGGCCCTCAGCAGCTTACTTTGAGCTTTTCACTATCGGATCAAAATTGTGGGCTTGACCGACCCCTGTACAAATGGAGTGAATTCTTCTTAGACACACCCTAGCCTTTATAATAGTCTTGAATCCGGCTTTATTACACCTAACTCGGATTATTTTGACTCTGGTATCAACCTCACCTACAACTGGGTTATTTATGTCTCCAGTGCTAACCTCACCTCACAAATACAAATATATTTTAGGATTGAGACACTCAACAAAAATCTCTCCTCTATATAATTTGATACAATGTAAACTTAGGGAGAATGAGTGTAAGCACAAGATATAATCTAGTTTGACTCAATAATTTTGTGAAAAGATATTTGAAAGTTTGATCATAAAATGTAAGCTATTAAGACTTGAAAGATGGTTAAAAGCAATATAGGATAGTTCAAAAAGATTGTTTAAGTATTAAAATAGCTTCTATTTATAAACCCATTTGAAAACTAGCCGTTTTAAACAATTTAACATAGTTTCTAGTGTTTTCGGTAGACTCACCAGTATACCGGTAAAATTTCTGGTAGACTCCCAAAACTGGCCATTGGAAGTGCGGTTGCAGCGGTCGAAAGCTAATGGTCAAAAATGAAATTTTAAGTTTACCAGGCGGTCTACCGCTGGTCATTTCTAGTGTACCCATAGGCATTTCCTATTTACCTATAACTTCTAATTTTTGACAGCTTTTTGGCGTTTTTGCAAATTCTGACAGCTTTTGACATTTTTCAAAATCTAACTTCTAAACTTATTTTAAACACTTTAAAAATATTAGAAATCACTTTGAAAAGAATATTTTGATTATTGCAAACTTGTTTTAGATTCACAAAGATATTTAACAATAAAAGTGTTCATACCAAAACAAATTTTAGTTTACAAATAGAAAATTTCTTTTTAGCCTAAATCATAATTTCAAGTATATTTCTAACTTTTAAAGATCATAGGACTTATTTTAAAAGTGTACAATTAATTTTTCAAATCAAATGATCACTTTGAAAGTAGTTTAAGAACTTTGGTTTGAAAAATCGTTTTGTAAGAAAATTTGAGCCCATAAAAGATCATAAGATGTGCATACATAAACTCTCATACAACACTAAATACTTTTACTCTTTTCTCTAACTAAGTCTTGTGTCGTTGATGTTGATGGTCTTCATGCTTCAAGCTCTTCTCTCCATAGTCCATCCTGAAGCTTGATTTCTTGATCAACTTGAGTTAGAACTTTTAAAGCTATTTTACTACACACTCAAGTTAAATTATTAGTACTAAATCGAATGTTTATTATCTTCAAAATAAGAGTGAGTAAGATTGAAACCTTAATTTCTCAATAGACAAAATTAGGAAAATAAACACACAATAACAAATAAACTAACATAAGCACAATCCAACAAGGTTAATTCCCTCCCCCAAACTTAGTATACAAAATATAATAAAATTAAAGAACAAAGGAATGAGCTTAGGGATACTCCTTTCGTTGGCATATAACTATGAAGCTTGATCTTCTTGAAATGGCACCAATTCCTTAGATTGCACAAAATGTGAACATGAAAAAATAACACGTGAATATGAAAAAGTAAACACTTGGGTTGTATCTTAAGAAACGCTTGAGTTATCGTCTTCGGCTTATCTCAAGTGAATGCTCATCAAAGAGCAGTTGTCGCCTATAAAGTGTGGCATACACCACCACGAATGGGTCTTTATTGTAATGGTCCTCAAGCTTGACCGAGTATAGATAATGACTACTCATAAATATAAAATGGCTTGATTTCAAATGACTGGATTCAAAGGGAAATTTTACCTTCGGTTCAAGCTTGTAGAGAATGTAAAATTGAGATTCTAGCTCTAATAGCAAACAAGACTCCATCGGTGGTATACTTGTGTAGATTAATGATGCAGCCAAATCATTGGTCTCTTGAACTTTCTCATCCACCAACAAGTCTTGTGGTTCTTTTTCTTCAAGTTCCCTTAAAGACTCTTTAAAATAAAAGCATTCTAAATCAAACTTTGCCATGTCCTCCATCATTTGATAGGCTTCATCTTCGGGTCTCTCTTCATAAAATGGGAAGCCATATCTAACTTCAACCCAACTCTTACTTGTAGGATTCAAACCTTTCATAAACACTTGGAGTTGGTACCACTTAGACAATTCGTGGTTGGGTTCTCTACTAAGCCTTATCTTGAATCTTTCCCAAGCCATGTGTAAAGATTCCAAGCCATATTAGAAAAATATTGTGAGGCTTTGGTGAAATCTTACCTTAGCAAGCATCATGAACCTCATAAACAAAACAAAAAAAAAAGTCAAAAAAGAAAAGTTTGAAATAAAGTTAGAATTGATTGGTATTAATATTAACAAAGAATTAGTATTTCAATCCCTAGAAACGGCGCCAAAAACTTGTTAATTAGAATGTGCAATTATAAATTATATTCACACACTCCTGTGCAAGTGCACACGGTCACAAGTAATATAGATTTAGGAGTGAAGAGTTTCGAACCCACGAGGATTGATTACTAAATCTAAGCTAAGTATTAAAATTAGTTAATCCTAACTTTATCCAAACAACCAAAATATAAATTTTAGAGAAATAAAACAAAGCAACTAAACTAGCATGCAAAATGAATAAAAGATAAATCAATAAGAAAAATATCTAAGTTTACTAATTCCCCAACCATTCTCTTGTCATGCTATTTCACAATTTCTCTCTTAAATTAATTAATCCACTAGAGTTGTCAACTGTGAATTTGAATATATTCATAAACTCCTTTCCAAGACATTAGTGAAAATACCTAGATAAGTTAATATATTACTCCTAACATAAATTGACTAGATTCATTAAGTTTAGCAGGTATATTCCTGTCCTATACAAACTTATCCTAAACTAGATAATCTTATGTTGTTTTACCTAAGTCCAAACCTAAATTCTCCTTCCCAAGTTCATAAAGGTTTCACTCAACATTCTACTTAGTAATCAAGTAAATAGATGCAATAAGCACAAGGTAAAACAAATAACTCAACAATGGATTAGATTAATAAAAGAGGAGAGAAATAAACAAATACAAGTTAATAGGTTGGTTCATATAGTAAAACTAGACAAGAAATATTTAGTTCATAATATAAATTGAGAACAATAGCATTTTACTCCAATAAAATCAAGAAATACAAATAGCAAAGAGAAAAGAGTTTTAGAATTCTCCCTCTTTGAAGAGCTTGAAGGTGTTCATGGAGATTGTCAATCTCCTCCTCCAAACATAGTTCTTGCTCTTGTGAATTCTCTCTCAAAGATTTGCTCTTAACTACACTACTCTCTAAATATGGAAAATATAAAGAAAAGCTCAGAAGAAAATAAAGAAAAGATGGTATGAACAAAGGATGATGTTGATGTTGTAGAGGAAATTATGAAATGGAGGCTTGGAGCTTGTAATCATTTTCTTTTTCCTCTTCTTCCTCTCCTTTCATGGTTTCCACATTCTCTTCTCTATATCCCAACATGCCTCTTTCAACCCCAAAGATAGGGTTTTAAAAAGGTGGCTCGTGCAAACTTAAGGCAGGCCGAATCTGGACCTTTAGATCGTCAAAAAGTTGATTTCGGCCGTCAATTATTGATCCAGGACACAGGAAGTGGTGCCGCGGTGTCATTTTTGGTGCTTCGGCAACACAACTACCTGAGAGCTAGTGCTGGGGTGCCACTTTTTGGCACTGCAGTGCCACTTTTCTACTGGTTTAGTGCCTCGATTTTCCGGGTGTGCCATTTCTTCGTTTGAGCTCTGAATTTTCATTGTATTATGACCATATTGGATTCAACTTCGATTATATTGGTTTAAAAGACCCATTTAGGAGGAACAAATTCACCTCATTTTGCATCAAACATCTTTGTTTCATTCTCTTATCAATATAAACAAACAAAACGTCAAAACAATAAGAAAAACACTTGAAACAACTTAATTTGAATAAGAATATAGCAAAACTTAAGGCATAATAACACCAGATAATTCCAATTTTATGGGGTTAACAACTCTTGTTAAAATCTGTTGTAGGTTGGAATTCTGATTGAGTTTGTTGGTGCTGAGTTGGTTATATAACTCACATTACTTGAATTGAGTTGGATCCAAGCATCATTATGATGATATAATTGATGGCATAGAGATTAGTTTACTCATGAATTGGCTTAGAGAGTTGATGAACTCTCGCTATTATATTTTCAAAAGGAATACATGGAGTTCAAGTTTCATTTGCTTATAGCCAAAGTAAAATCTTATTGTGAACTAGTGTAGCATCCCTGTATGCCCCTAATTTATGTTTCATATTTTTAAAACATATTATCAAACTATTTTCGATTTAAAAAGAAAAAGAACAAGGCTAAATGGGAGTAGTGTCACTGTAAAGACAACTTATTCTATTGAAACTTTTATTTTAGAGTATTGTGGTATTTTACTTGCATATTGTATATCGAGTCATTTCTATATGACTTCTTCTTGCATCAAAGACCTTAAAAATCTTTAAAGGTGATTGATGATTTGGGATTATTACTATATTCCCTACATTAGGTAAAGAGACTTGGAGAATCTTTTGATTTAAATGTTGCTTAAGTGATTTCTATATATGATATTACCTTGGGTAAAAGACTTGGAAAATCTTTGTACTATGCATGTTATATAGATACCAATATTTTATATGCTAGAATTACAGTGGTTTACTTGTTAGTATATATTGTGCTATGTACTTCTCTATTGGAAATTTCCATTCATAGTGATTCTAGTCTTGCTCTTGACTAGAAATGTTTTGTATATATAGTTGTTTTTCACTCGTTACGAGGAACAATAAATGACTTATGTCAATGTACCCTAATTGTTGTTTCTAATATTTGAACTTATCTATCTTTTGTGGTATAATACAAGGGTATTGATTTCCACTCAGAACCTTGTTGGGTGTAATCTTATGTTGGAGAGGATCTAGTTAAAGTCTTTGGACTCAGTAATTGTTTAGGACCAAGTTTAGTTGCAGACAAATAGAATTATCTCAGTGTGTTATTAATCTGATATAATCTAAGATGGTATTGTATGTACTTGATATTTGGTTTGCTATACTATTTTTGTACCTAATAATCAATAGAAGTCTGGCATTTTCGACTTCTAGTCTTGATTATTGTTACTACTTCCGTGACTAATTACCAACTTGAGGTCATCGTTTCCAACCTCTCGTGTTGAGGTTTGAGTACTTACTGATGAGCCATCTTATGACTTTAAATCTCTTTGTGTACATCCTTATCTCATGCTTTTATGCAGCATGGATATGTTGTCGGAATTCTAACACCAGAAAGATGGTGTATGTTTCATGTTCCTTGTTTGATTAATGTTTGGTTTGATACTCTTATATTCTATAACTGATGGTTCACTTTCCTTCCAACTGTTATTCCTTATCATTTGACTTGTACTCCTTGTTGCGCTTGAATTTCGGGACGAAATTCTTTTAAAAGGGGAATATTTTTAGTAAAGGGTATTTTGGTCTTTTTACAATTTTTGGAATAAAATAAAAGGAAAAATTCAAAAATTTAAAATTAGACTTAAGTGTAAAAATTATCAAAAATCAAGGACTAAATTGCAATTTTAACAGACGTAATTGAAAAAGATTTGAAAAAAGTAGACTTAAGTGCAATTTTAAAAAAGTTGCATAGCCCATTAATTGCTGCACACGTGCCTCTCAGCTCCCTCTTCCTCTCTCTCCCTTTCTCTCTTTTCCCCCTTGATTTCTTTCTCCTCCTGACGCTATTAATAGCCGAATTGGGTCCTCCGATGATGAAGCCGCTCTGGCCAACTATGGACGCTGCCACCACCCACGATTAGGCTGCCACATTGGGATGCATAGTCTACAAGAGTTTTACCACTTGCAACCGAGTAGATTGTGGCCAATGACAAAAAATGGCTGTAGAGGAGATTTGGCTGCCGACAACTATTCTGGCCACCTCAAGTTTTGAAATCGGTCTCCCTAGCTTTGTCTCGTCTCGAGGAACATTATGGTATATACATCTCAACTTGAAATTTCCTGGATTAAATTTTGCCATTATTGAACAGTTTTGAGCTTTTAGGTTTAGGAGTTGACATTTTAATCCGATCGTTATATCGTAAAATTAATGTCATATTTGTGAAATACTCATGAAAATATGAAGATTGAGATCTATATTGACTATGTTTGAAAATGAAATCGAATGACTCAAATTTTACCTCGTTTTGTGTGCTACGATATTAGGTTTCGGTCCGAGCTTGAATTGGTTAAGTTATATATCTAACCTAGCAAATTTGGATGCTAAGAATTTAGTCGTGTGGTCTGTTTTTTGATTTGAGGCTCCTTTCGAAAAATGACATTTGAAAGTGAATGATCGAGGGTTTGAAAATAAACCCGGACCCTCCGAATGATTGCCAAACGATAACAAACACATTCCATAGTGTTGTCGCTATCCTGTTGAGGTAGAGATTCGATTACTTGATTTTAAAATTGTGATATGAATTTATATATTTTAAACAAATAAGGAATTTTATGAAAAATTTAGAAAATGTGCTTATATAAGTAGTTTTGGATCTGATTTGACATTAAACTGCGTAAGAGGCACGTCACACTAGTTGGCCTATCATATATTTTGTTTTGGAACTGTTTTTATGGGTTTTGACAAAAATAACCGTTATACTGTCAAAATTTTTAGAAAATTTAAATGGAATGAGAATTTAGTTTTGAGAACTAAACTTAGATTGAATTAAAAACATATTTTATGAATTTGTGGAAAATTGTACATATTCTGATTCATGTCATTCATATAGTATTGCATTGTATATTCATCTCACATAGCCGATGGAATCACAGTGTTCAAAAAGAGCACTGGAATCACTGTATTTCAACAAAACGCTAGAAAATAAAAGGAAAAAAATGGAAAAGAGAAAGAAAAAGAAAGAAAACTCACAGTTATCAAATAGATGGTTGGAACTCATGTATATCATAAACGTTAGACATTATGGAATTGGGTGGTATTCAGTGCACTTGTGACTATGCAGAAACTTGAAAGTAAGTATTTTTATACAGGTTAAAAGCTTGTAACTAAATCTCTACTGAGCATTGACATACTCATCTTCCTACTTCCTCCCACTTTCAGGTGTTGAATTATTTTGAGGTAGTTGTCATAGTGGGTTGACAAACATGTTTGCTATATACTTGCAGTTTCATATTTCTTCCTTAGTTGGTTCCTACTTCATGTCTCTTTTCCTTTCCTATGTCGAGTTGTTTAGCCAAGATTAGTGTGTTTAGTAAGTAGATGTATGAAGATGATTTTATTACTAAATTGAGTACTTAGAAATACAATTGATTTTATGTAATCTAATTTGGATATTAGACTAAATATTTTAATTGAACTCATTTTACAAAAGTTTATGATTTGTTAATCAGATTCCAAATGTATCAACTACGGATTTTTTTAAACTTTAATAGACATTTTCTTAAGTAGCTAAAACTATGGAGAGGTTTCTTAGTTAGGAAATTTATTTACTTTTGAGGACCAAAAAATTAAGATATCAAGTACTTGACTTTCTAGAATTTTAGAAATTCAATGTTTATTATTATATTCATATAAAATTACTAAAAGTCATGACCTAGATTTTTATTAGTGATACTGGGAATTTCAAGAGTACTGGTATATTTAAAAGTAAATGATTAGAAATTTGGTAGCAAAGTTCACAAAATAGGTTACATATGATCATGCTTAAATGAGTTTATATAGGATAGGAATATACTTACGTAACATATGCAATCGTTGAAAGAACCCGTTGTTAATGAATCTTTCTTTAATATCACATAGGAATATGGTAAGTTAATTTGGGGAGATATTTCTATGTGACCATTGGAAGAGGCTTCTAGATAAATTAAGATTCTTAGTTGGCAATTCAAATTTGAATAATATTTTAGAGAGGATAACTAGTAATTTAGGCAAATATTGAGTAAAAGTTGTAATCCTAGGTTTGGATTTATTGATACTTTGATAGGAATTGCTACCCACATTATTTAGTTTTGATTTACTTTATAGTTTTCTTTTAGTTTAAATTTAATTTTAGAACATTTTAATCAGTTGTTTGAATAAATTGATAAATAATTAATATTAGTACTTAGCAAGTTATAATAATTTCTTTGTAGGAAAGATATCTTTTACTCATTACTATATTACTTGTTATGATATGTGCGCTTGTGTTTAAAAATTTCATCACACATACCCTTTACTTTTTATGTGGAGTTAGTCACCAAATTTTACATTGTGGGACTATAGCCTAGCCCATATAATAGGTATTTTGTTTTACCTATCTATACATATATTTTTTAAGTTGGATCATTCTCTAACTGCTATCATATTTTTTTTAATCCTTTTCTCTCTCCATTTTTACTATGAAAAGACGTGTGTGATGATTTTTAATTAGACAAAATAATATTTATAAAAAGGTTAAAAAAAATCTAGTGGATCGGTGCCCATAATCTCTATTTATATATACACCTTTCCATTGGATAACCTTCTATTCCGAGCAATTTCTAATCTAATTGATATATTTCTTTTTTTTACCTATATATAGGTATTTGGTTCTATGTGGTTGGTGCTCTTATACCACACACACGTATATTCAACGTTGTTTTTTTTCCCCCTTAAATTTAAAAAAAAAAAAAATTTATTTCTATTTCCCTCAAGTAAAGGTTCTCCATTATTGGTCGGTATATGATAAAATATGGAAAAGAAGCCCACCTTCTCTTTTAGTGAACTGATCCCTACCTATATTAACAGAACCAAATGGTGTTCAAAGACTTATTCAAAAATATTTTAAAGGTTTCAACTAATAAATAAGACGAACTATTAGAGATAATTCGTAATAATAACTAGATAATTTACATAAATAAAGAATATTCTAAAATAGATAATTAGATAATTCTAATAATAAATAATAATTATTAAGAATTATCTCCAATACTAACTTATTATAAGCTGGAATTAATAAGACTTAGAAAAGAATCTTTTTAATTCATTTTTTTTTTTTTCGGCTAGAAAATTGTCGGACTGATTTCCCCAGTTAAGTTATAAATTAGTGACCAATTCTTAAATAATTAATCTGTCACGACCCAAAATCCAAGGCCGTGATTTTTAGTAATTTTATGTAGAAACAGTAGCAAATAATGATTTTTTAAAATTTCAAAAAAATCGAATACTTATAATTTAAATTTTCAGTCCTCAAGGTAAGCAAATTTCAAAATTTAGGAACTTTTCAACAGTATTAATTTCCTAAGAAAATCCTTTATTGTTACATATCCTTCGAGAAAATATTTTACTTAAAATTTATATGAAATTCTAATTAATAATTTACAACATTTGAAAATTCATAAACTTTAGTAAAATGAGACAATTTAAAACCTTAGGACCATAGTTCAAATAATTTACATAAAATCATTTATATTTCTAAGTACTCAATTTAATAACAAAATCTTCCTCATACATTCACTGAGTAATTATACTACAATTGGCTAAATAAAATTTGACATAGAAAAGGGAAAAGGATATGGAGTAGAGTAGGAACCAACCAATAAAGAGGATTGGAAATGTAAGCATACACCAAACATGCTTGTCAAGCCACCAAAATATTTACCACGAAATAAATTGACACCTGAAAGAGGGAGGAAGTAGGGGGGTGAGCATAAAATGCCCAGTAGGATACCCAATTACCTTTTTTGAAAAGCCTTTTTAATAATCCTCAAAATATCTGCATGATTAGTATTTCTAGAAAGCATTTTATTAAACATTGAGCATTAAAAATATGTATAGGAAACCTTTATAGAAAATCATGCTCAAACCAAGACCAGGAATCCAGATTAAAATAGATATAAAAAAAATCATAATAAAACAAGCATAGTGCACATCACATAAATCAACATATCACATGAGCTCTCATCCTCTCACCATAACCAGAGCAACTCATACTACATGTATCGAGTGCTCTCTGCCTGACATCTATCTCTGAAAACCGGAGGGACACCCATGTGTCTAATCCTACCGAACCGGAGGGGCACCGAATGCCTACACCTACCGAATGGAGATAGTCAGAAAACAAACCCCGCGCGGGTTTACGGGCTCTCACCGAGGGCGGGTGTACTAGTCCGCCTACTACAACACTGCGATGCCTAAGATGACTCTCATGCGTGATCCTATGGAATGTGCAATATGTTGAGTCTCAAACAACCATGCAGTTGTTCAACATTCTAGACGTACTCTGGTTTTCAATTAAGAATCCATTTTGTACTTAAAATCCAAAAGTACAATCCCAATGATTTTATCAAATCCCAAGTATAAAACTTGTACAAAATCATAGATAAAATATCCAGAGCAGTCTACAATATTTTATAAATCCACAATTCACTAAAATATTTATTCAAACCATTTAATTCAATAAAATCACGAAATTTCACATTTCACAATAAATCCGAATTATTATGAAAAATAATTGAAAACAAGGTAATTGAATCCCCTACCTTAATTGAGCGTCCAAATAATGCTACGGGGCTATGGAGAGAATTTGACGTCGTTTGGGTGTCGTTTGGAATGTCGGGCGTCGTTTTCGAACCTTTGATCGATAGGTTCGGAAACTCGATTTTCAATCGGATCTTTAGATCGTGAAACTGACTTCACCACTGGATTTAGAACACCCAAAAACGCTAGATTAGATATATAATTCGTCCAATTTGGGTGCGGGGCCCCACGGCACGCAAATCGAGACAATCTAGGCCGTTCGATTTAGCTTTTTGGGCCCGACACCAAACATAGGCAATATATATATCAAAATTCTTGTTTTCACGAGTAGATCACAAATATGAGGTTTGTTTTACGATCTAAC
>JXTC01000105.1:774031-814839 GCA_002914845.1 Trema orientale
GGAGAGAAAAGATAACAGTATATATATATATATAAATTAATTTAATTTCTCTTTTTTTTTTTTAAATTAGAAGGTCAAATGACCTTTGTGCCCTTTTAAAAAATAGGTTATTACATAATCTCTAATTATATATACATTTTTAATTGATCTCTAATTATACATACATTTTTTTCAACGCATAACCTTCTATTCCAAGTAATTACAACACAATATTATATTTTGGAACATTTTATTTTGTTTTATTTTTATTTGAAAAATTCTCCCCAGATCCAATGGTCAATTGGCCGGAAAGAAACACGTGTATTGGCAGAATTACCCTCTTGAAAACTTTGTTATTTTTTTGCGTGTGTACTAGCAGCGTTTAGGAATCGGTAAGTTATTCTTTTTTGTTTTTCCATTTTTGGCAGTGCGGTTTCGGGCTGGGTAGAGAAAACCGGCCCAACCCACTTGAACAGAAGTGGGGCAGCGCCCCGACTGGGCAAATTGTCAAGCTTAATATTATGTGACCAAAGCTCTGGGAATTTCAGGAGTACTGGTATATTGAAAAGGAAATGATTGGAAATTTGGTAGCAAAGTTCACAAAATAGGTTGCATGCATATTATGCTAAAATTTAAATGTGTGCAGAAAGAAGAAATAAATAGGACGGTTACTGAACCAAAAGAGAGATGGTTTTTCCGTTGGGATAAACAATTGGTCTCGTAGAGTTAGAGAGGACCTGAAGTTCACTTAAAAGCAACTCTAGAAAAGTACTTTTACGTACGTAACAACTAGAAGTATTTCTGAGAAGTACGCTGGCAAACTTCAAAGCCACTGTTAGTCTCCAGATGCGAATTAGTTACTGCAGTTCATACTTATAAATTTATTTCCGAAACTTCTATCATCGTCACCATCACCATCATCATCATTATTTTTATTATTATTGTTATTATTTGCATCACATTTATATTATTATTATTCATATTGCAATGCAGAATGAGACATACATGCAGGTGATACGGGATGCCTGAGAAGTTTGATATATTTCATTAATTCTTGTCCGTTAGATGTCTAGCTAGTTGGGCTACGGTATGAGTTTTCCGCTGTGCTTACGTTCAGAGGCTAAGTATAAGCCTCCGTTGATTCTAAACCCATAATTGATTAATCTTTTAATCCTCTAAAACCTTTTATATTTAATCATATTTAACGCTATTTCTATTGATAATTAATGCCTTATTAATAATAGGCCTAGTTAATATCTTCTCCTTTTCGAAATTGTATATCTCCTTATTAATCAAATTTGTACACTGTTTCACCATAATTTTCGAGTTAGCAACTAGTTGTTGGAAATAGGAGATTTTTAAGGCTAGAAAGGCTAGAAAAGCTAAGCGAGAAACTAGAGAGAATTTTGGTGGAAGAGAGGAACTTGTATTATTATTTGAATTGTTTCTATTTGGCTTGATACAAATGGGGAGGAACACTCTATTTATACTACTCCAAGAATGATTCTAGATAGAGTAAGAATGCTCCATTATTCACTTAATTAATTATATAATCTAGCAAATACAAGAATACTCTAGAAACTAGGATATTAAACTATAGACTATTAGATACACATACTAAAACAAGCCCAACTCACAATACAAGCCCAAATAGCTAAATCACTCAATTATGGCTCAATAAGTCACAACAAGTTTATTTTCTAACACTAGTCGAGCAACAAGCTAGTTAATTTTACCGTGCTCAGAATCCACAAGAATCAGGAAACTAACCTTATCTAGCAGGCCTAAATTAGGGGATTTATCCATTTAAATTGGGGTGATTCTTAAGTTATCTTGCTAGTTATAACCAAATCCTGCATTATCCTGTCAAATTAATATTCAGTTTCCCATAAAAGGAAACCCTAGCTATACGTCATTCGACACATTCCTATGAGAGGTCTGTAAAATTATTTCTTAATCAATAAAAGAGAATTCTATAAAATTGTTTCCTAATCAAGAAAAGATACCCGATGGATTTGTTTGTCTAATCTATTTCGATTATTCACTTATTTTCAATTAATCCTATATATCAAGCTATCACAATCTCCTCTCGACATTCATGACCTCGTTGTTGATAAAAAATGCACATGTACTTTTCCCTTTTGCTTCCCCTAATTAAAGTATTCAAAAATTAATAAGCAATTGCTCTTTAACTTGATTTTTTTTTCGGGAACAAAAAATTTCCTCATATTTCCTCATATTCGTTTTTCTTTTAATGTTATTAATAACACACATTTGTTCATCCTTCAACCGTTGTTTTATTAGAGAGATATAATTCATTAAATATACTCTATATTTGCTCTAATTAATGAAAAATTGTATCCTCTTCTGACCAAATACCCTGTAAGCATTTTCGTCTTTCATAATCCACGAAAGAAAAGAAAACGTTTTCTAGGAAAAATTGAGGTGTATATTTTTGAATAGAAGACTATCATCATGAAGGATTTTTGTTTAATAAAATTTCTCTAGTTGAATTTTACTTTTTTATTCCTACTATTCAATTTCATGAAGTGCTCTTTTCTCATTGTAGGCAAGCTCGAATAGTGAAAATCAATCCTTACTAGTTTCACATATTATTTCATGCCTCTGACGACCATGTCAGTTTGCTTTTGAGTGAGAGTCTGTCACTTATTAATCCCTTTTTTTTTTTGTTGGAACTAAACGTAGACAAAAGATTATACATCAAAATAGTGATCCAAATAAAGTAGACGAAAAAACAGATTATAAAACAAATTGTTCTAAAGTGATAGCACAATTGTAAGACAAAGATAGC
This sequence comes from Trema orientale, assembly GCA_002914845.1. NCBI lineage: Eukaryota > Viridiplantae > Streptophyta > Magnoliopsida > Rosales > Cannabaceae > Trema > Trema orientale. The sequence continues at coordinate 776,823 of JXTC01000105.1, forward strand.
AAAACTTCACTATAAACCTAATGCACCAACGACAAAGTCAAACAGAATATATAAAATGAGTTCGTACTAGCTACGCTGGAAAATTATTTCCACTCAAAACATTGAAAACCTAAAGTACTTAAACCTTTTGTCAAAAAGGAAAAAAAAATAAAGTACTTAAACCTGAAAAAATTAAAAGAAACTAAGCATCATTAGCATCTTGTATGGAACCAAGCCAAGCTGGTGGGAGCATCCCTGTCTGCTCATGCACAGTTTTCAACAATGGAGGCAACATGCTATAAACCCCAGCAATATCCTTCATGGCGCCACCATTCAGTTCTTTTTCGTTGTTACCTTGTGACCAAAGGCTAATCTTCGGCTGTAGACCGTGAATCGCCTGTGCATTGATCTTGGCAATCTCTTGGAACATATTGTTCTTGATCATCATGTAATCCCTTACTGCCCCGTAGTTACCACCAAGTTGCTTCATTAGAGTGTTTAGATACAAGCCTTCGGCTTCTGCAATTGCTATGATTCCTTCAGCTTCCTTCTTCTTTGCGTAGAGCTCACTGTCCGCAACTTGTTGCCTCACAAAGGCGTTTGCCTCTGCACTCGCTTTCTGTGCCTCAGCAACTTGTCTTTTCCCATACAAATCTGCATCTGCCACTCTTTGATTCTTGTAAAGATCCCAATTCGCTTCTTGAACCTGTAAATGAGATTCAATTCAAGTAGACATCATAATTTTTTCGACATTTTGTTCAAAACAACAATTAGTGTAATTGTGTGATAAATTATTGTGCAATACTACAATAGGACTATATATACCTTAATCTCATAATCCACTGTAGCCTTACTCAACAAGTTAGCCCTTAGCTTCTCTGTCTGAGTCTCTGCATTTTTCCTTTCCAACTTGGTCTTCAATTCAGCATCCCTGATGTCTACGGTGTTTTTGGCTTCAACTTTCGCAAGTTGAGCCTCCTTATCACATTCTGCCTTCTTTGTTGCTAATGCAGTATCAGATTCTAACACATCACCTTCTCTTTGATTCTCAAAGATTTTCAACTCAGTCTTGACCTTAATCTCCCCTTTCTTGCCCTCTCCTTGTCTCTGTGTTGATATTATTTTGGTTTCGGCATCAATTTCGGCCGCATTTTGCGCTGTTTGTGCTTCCCTAAGCTTTGCACCAATGTCACCTTTCTTCTTGGCTTCAGCGGTGTCAATCTACAATTAACAATGTGCATGGTGTCAAGATATCAAGCTATTAATCCTTTCAATAATATTTTTATATGGTATTAGATGAATGCACAAAATTTAAAGAAAAGTAAAATAAAAAATTGCAAATAATAAAAAAGGAAAGATTTTCTAAGTTAAATAATTGTAGAAAAATAATTATTAGGGTTTCAATATAAATCTTCCTTTGAATTTTTCAAATAACTTAAAAATACTAGAAAAACAAAAAACTTATTTCGAAGTTTGAAGAATAACTAGGGGTGTAAGAAGAAATCGACACATAAAAACCGACCGAAAAACCGACCGATTGGCACCGACATATTCAGTTTCAGTCTTTTATAACTTCTAAAAAATTTTATTAAAAAAAACGATTGAAAAATCGAAAAAACCGACCGACCTTCGCTTCTAATAATCAAATAATAATTATGAGATCTGTGACCAAATTATGATTCTTTCTTTCAAGTACAAACTACTGAACACGATTCATTTTGACACACGTACACAATAAAAGAATTAGGTTTATAATTAGCAATTATCGATCAATAGTATATAAAGATTTTAATTATATGATGATACCTTGGCCTGATTGGCAGCCTCCATCTGAGTTTTCTGTCCAAGATAGGAGAAGTACTCATGGCCTCTAACATCGACGAGTTGTTTGACATTGGCGTTGTAAATCAAAAGGCCAAACAGATTGAGTTCAAGTTGAACCTTGTCGAAAACCTCTTTCTTGAACTCTTTGGTGCCCTTGAAGATCTCCTCCATGGTCATCGAGGCGGCGAGAACACGAGTCTCGCCTTCGATGATTCCCTGCACGAGTTCATTGACATGGTTGGAGTGCTTGTCGTGGGGGGAGACAAGCTTGGCGTAGAGGAGGAGGGCGTTCTCGTCGTCGACTCTGGGGCCGATGGTGAATACTGCCGGGAGGATGAAGGGCAGCTTCTCGGATGACATGGCCTGCACTTCGAAGGTGTAGTTGACGGGAGAGACATCGAAGCGTCTGCACCGTTGGAAAGGCCATACCAAAGCCTTCTTAGCAAGCTTTATGTCATCGATGCCGCTGCCTGTGATGGCAAGGTACTCCGATGGACTTGCAACACGATACCTCATGATGAGTGATTATGATCAACAACTAAAGAACAAGATTAGAGAATGAAAACTTTTGAGAGAATACTACTGCAAGGAAAAAAAAAAAAAAATTGGTAGAGAATGAAGAATTTGAGAGAGTACTACTGCAAGAAAACAAAGAGAAAGCAAAAAGAAAATTTGGTAGAGAATAAAGAATTTGAGATAGTGCGGCACCTGTATATATAGGTGTGGAATATTGCTTGCGAAGGAGTTTTTTCTTTTTTAAAAAGAAAAAATTGAGAAGGAAAAGGAAAGTTGATTTCGATAATTACTAATATCGCTCACAAAAAAAAAAAAAGAAAAAAGAATAGAGTAATTACTAATGAATTTGTGACGTTAGGATAATTAAAGAATTTTTGACCTCGGTGATCGAAGGTCTTTCTTTCATTCTTCGTTTCCTAATATTTTTTAATTCCTTTGTTTTTTTTTCTCCTTTTTGGTTTTCATAATTTCGTTCTATCCTTATTCGGATATTGATTGGTTTCTTTCTATGACGTATATGAAATCTCTGTATGCAAACTCACGCGGGACTATATCGCGGTGTATGGGCTTATTTAAAAAAGAACATGTTTCCTCCTTAAGGGGGGCTTGTAGCAAAATGGCCGAATTTCGGGCCTCCTTTAAATAATATGTCCACTTTTCAAAGCTAATCATTACATATATTAACTCTATAAAAACCTTATGTACTTGGTTTGAATCTGGATTATCAGTTGAAATTCAAATATATCTGACAATTTAGCTAAAAAAGGGGCATTTACTATTAAATGAAGTGCATAAAAAGGACAAGAACACCGTACTAATCTAATGGTGGCAATTTGTGTCTATTGAAAGGCGAATCTTAGTTTCTGGACTCTCCCACTTCCATTTTATAAAGTTTTTTTCTTTTCATTTTTTGTTTAATAATAAATTTGGTCTTTGATTATTTGGATTTTTACGATTTGATTATTATTGTTTTAGTTTGACAATTTAGTCTCTGAATTTGCTGAGGTCTTTCTTTGTTTGTTCTATTATGAGGAGTTGAATTAGAGAGTTTCTCTTGTTTTCAGAAACCTTTGCAGTTTTTTATAATTTACTTACATAGAGAGCGTTCTTTTAAAAGGAAACCAAACTTGTTTTCAGGATATAGTGTATTTTGCTAAAAGGAAACTAAATTGGTTTTTAAAAAATCTTTGTGATTTCCTATAATTTACTTACATACAGGGCATTTCGCTAAAAGGAAACCAAACTAGTTTTTGTACTTTTGTGATATACTTATGTACAGGGTATTTTGCTAAAAGGAAACTAACAGGTTTCTAGGAAACTTTTGTGGTTTCCTGTGATTTACTTACGTACATAGCACTCTGCTAAAAAGAAACCAAAGTAGTTTCCAAAAACCTTTAAAATTTCCAGTGATGGCATTCCACCAAAAAGAAACTAAACAAGCTTCCAAAAAACTTTCGTGATTTACTTATATATAGGACATTCTGCTAATAAGAAAACAAACTAGTTTCCAAGAAACCACAATAGTTTTTTGTGATTTATTTACGTACAGGACCTTCCACTAATAAGAAACCAAATAGGTTTCTAGGAAACCACAAAGGTTTCCGGTAAAAAAAAAAAAGATGAAACGTCATAAAATGCCACCGCGTTTTCTACCTCCCAAAGTATTTAAAAAAATGTCTTTCGTACGAAATTTTTATTATTTTTGAAAAGTCATAAATTTAGTAATATTTTTTTTTTAAAAATAGGTATAATAAATGTCCAAGACCCAATGAAAAACTGAGACTGGGGCACCTATATATATACAGGTGGGATATTGCAAGTGAAGGAAGTTTTTGTTCGTTAATATTATTATTATTATTTTTCTTTGAGAAGGAAAATAAATCGTCATTAGTAATATATAAGTGCCGTGTACTTTTGAAAACAATTAGTAGTGGGTTTAAATTGACGCAGCGTATCTTTTTTTATTTTTTTTTATTTTTTTTCGAAAGGATATATACTGGAGTGTAAAGTATCTAAATCAGGGAAATTATCATTTAAAATTTTGTATTTTGTCAGTTTTGACGTAATCCTTCTATATGGAACTAATTGGTTCACCTTCACAAACTCCTTTTTAAAATCTGACCTTTTCTTTTTTCTTTTCTCTTGTTTTTATTTTTTATTTATTTATTTATTTTTTTTTTTGCTGACATAGTATGGAAAAACAAAAGTATTCCAATCGAGTCCGATCGACTAGACCCCGGTCGAAATGAGTTCAGTCTAACTTGATCAGTCGAGATGAGTCTTGTCCAACTCGACTGGTCAATCGAGTACGAAGGAGATTATCGCCAAATCGCTATTTTCCAAGTCAGAAAATGGTGATTTTAGACTTAAAATTACCACTTCTTTGTTTAGATTTGATTTAAACCTCCCAAATTTGAAAAATTCAAACTATAAACATGATTTCAATTTAATCAAACATCAAATCTTGATTTTTTAAAGAAAAATTTGAGATGATTTTGAAGTTGTTGGGAAAAGAGTGTGATTGGAAATATAAAAATTTTATTAAAACATTATGGAACTGAAAGAACAAAAAACTCATTTAAAACTCATTTTCAAGAGGCGGCTTGCTGAGTCGAGAATTTCCATGGAAGAAGAGACCAAGTTCTCGAAGATCCACCTGGTATTGAAAATAAACTTGTTTAAGCCTATAAGAAGTGTTCTAAGTCCATCAACATGAGGTCCAATAAGTTGAAGTTAGCCCAAGTGCAAAGACACATTATTGCTAAAACTCTACAATTTTTAAGTTCCAAGGATAAAAGTCCAATAGAGAGTGATGTGATCGTTTATAGTATTATCAAAGAAATTTAGGAACTTGATTATATTACGCTGTATGCATCTGTATTTTTGTGTGATTGGGTTGAAAGTAATAATGGAGTTAGAGAAGATGAATTGGAGTTCACTTTGGTTGACTTAAATCTTTTAGGCCACAAGAGTGATCCATTTATAATGGCCACACAATCCAAACAGGATTTCTATATAAAAGATACAATTGATGGTCGATACTCAGTTGTGCTTTCTAAACAACCGAAAGACTACCATAATCAAGGACTGGATGAAGGTGATAACGACACCTTACTGGCTCATATACATCCAATAAATAGAATACCAAATTTACCATCGATAGTTGGAGGTGATGGTGATGACACATATTTGTGAGATGATAGTAAAGATATTTGAATTAATCATAGAGGAAATATAACAAATTAAACTAATGTTAGGTTCTTTTATATGTTATCATCATCATATATGTTTGTTATGTATGCTGGATCCTATGCTACATAGCCAAAAGTGCTAGTCATTTTTTATGATGAACTGGTAATAGAAACATCCCAAGCCTCGTCAAGCTTCTTAAGCACAAGGACCTCTGACACAACTGAGAAGGCCTCCTGATCCTTGTAGAAAAAAACCACTTACACAAATCCAATCAGGCTCATATTTGAGTTCAATACCACTTTCATTGTCATATTTGTTGAAGATTGTTGAGAATTGGTCGAAACGTTCTTATGTCAAATTTCCAATCAGAGAAACTGCATGTGTTCGGAGTTTCTTTTGTTTTGCCGGTCTTTCAAGAAGATATAATCTACTTCTTCACTTTGCGAATGATTAGGGTGGTACCTGTGACTCTACATGAGTTAAGTACCGGTATAACTACTTATTTTTAGTATTTATGTAAATCATGTTGAAACTTTGATTACTAATCACATTATACATGGTTCTATAGCTACTTGCATAATTGTGTAGTGCAATTTAGTTATGAGGAGGTGTATACTTTTATGGATCCAAGTGAAGTTGCTACATCTAGTGGTCAACGAAAAGCCCGTGTGGAAGCACTCTCTAGCCGAATATTATCAATGAGTATTTTCAATCAATTACTTATTACTCCTTAGAACCATGCGTAAGTTTATATGCGTTTCGATTTGTTTATTTTTTTAAGTTCTATTCATACATATTGAATTATGTGATGATTTCTTATTCATAGAGAGCACTGGATGTTAGTCATTATTGACCATAATAAAGAGATTGTATAGTTTTTAGATCCGATTACCTTCGTGGTGAAATTGGCCATACGATATCCCGATAAGTTTATTCTATATTCTAATTTAAATCTTATTAAATTTTTAACTTTGATCCCTATATATTCACTTAACTTTATTTGATGTTTGTTTTATGTTAATAAGTGCATTTGCTTTATACAATGCAAAAAAGGGAAGGAAAGAAAAGAAAAATGGACCACTTTACCATATACTTGAGGTACCTAATTTTGATTTAATTACTTAGTGTTGAAGTTATTTTTTCTTTTTGTTACTTAATTAATTAAAACTTGTGTATATCTACTTTATTATCTTAGGGGCCACGTCAACCAACAAACGTCGAATGTGGATATTATGTAATGAGATACATGAGAAAGATAGTTTAACAAAGGTGTCCTAGGGAATTTTTTAAATTTAGAGTATGTACAATTAGTCACTTTCATATCGATCACCTATCATTTTCAAATTTTCTTTTATTTAATTTCGACTAATTATATCTAAATTTTCCAGTTTCTTGACCAAGTGCCTTATACCAATCAAGAAATCAATGGGGTTAAAGAAGAATGGTCCGGAGCACTCTTCAAGTATATATCGAATGAGCTAGAGCACCTACCTCAATCGATTGGTAGATTTTATAGTCTTTTTATTTGAATTGGACAATATCTATTTAGATGTAGTTTTAGGATAAGTAGATTTTATAAGTACTTAAATTATATATAGACTGGTTATGTATTGTAGATGTATTATGTTGGATTGGAGATTGGCTGTTTTTGTATTTTTATGCAGGTTTTGTAAGAAAATAGTTCAGTTTCGGGTATATAAAACCCAGGGGGAACCATTTTCTATTTTTCATTCCTGTTGGCTTAAGGCATATCTCGTTGGTTAAACACCACCGAGGAAATCAATATCTCGTCGGTTAGTAACCAACGAGATGAGGATATCTTATTGATTTATGACCAACGAGAAATGTCTATCTCGTCAGTTGTAAACTGATACGATACGCTTGACTAATCATGTCAAACGCATACTTGTCGATATCGCGGCCGATGAGGTAAGTTTTTAGAGTGATGTGAATTTAAGTATTTGTTGTAGTGTGAAGTAAACGACTGACCTAAAACTACGTAAGAATACTTCGAACATGCTATCATAGTTTTTTAAGGAAAAAATTATATATACACACATATATACATATATATGTATTAGGGCTTGTTTGACAATATTTTTCTTTTCATTTTTAAATTAAAATGAATAATTAATAAAGATGCTCTCAATATATTGTGTGGAAAATTTTTATCATCTATTTCACTTTTTAAAACCAAAAAAAGAAATACGAAAAACGAAAAAAAATTTTGCCAAACTAACTCTTACTAATTAGGTTGGCCTTGGGTACACTTTTTCTAAACCTTGTTTTCGGAAATTGAATAATAAAGCTGATTTTTAGTATGAACTAAGGAGAGCATATAAATAGAAGGAGAAGGTCATTTCATCTTCTTCAACGCTTTGGAAATATTGAGCTTATCTTTTATGGGCTTTTAGTTTATCGTTTTGTATGATCTTCAACAAAAACAATTTCTTCCTCGATTACAATTTCTTGGTGTTTTCCAGACTTTTCAGAGATTATTGAGTTGATTCTTGAAGTTATTTGACTAAAATTAATTTACTAGGTGCTTGAAGGGATCTCAAGTTCTTCATTGGTTCAGAGGATCTCAACATGATCAATTTGGTGGGATACCAACCCAAGCTTGAAGGGAATTCGACACACATAATTGCTAAAGTGATCTTGTGTTTGTAGCTGCTACAGAAGGTATTTCTACAGTAGCCGCCGCAGAATAGATTTTAGCGCTTGAGCTTGATTGAGGGAGTTTAACAAGTACTCCACTTGCGAGAGCTGGTATTTCACAGCAATCTTTAAGCAAGAAGTGGAAAATACCATCAAGTGGGAACTAGAGAGGAGAGTTCTAAGATATTCTTTGTTTAAGACTTTGATTGTATTTCTATTTTACTTTTAGTGATGTTTGTTCTTTGGACTTAGTCTCACAGAAGTAGACAACGTTTTAGCATTGTAGAATTATGTGAAAGTTTTTGTGCCTCCTTTTACTTTTTCTGCTTAATCTGTGATTTGAATGAACTAAGCTCAAAAATGGTAAAATTGATTAAAATCAACTCAACAGAAATGACCAATAAATCATATATTTGGGTAATCAAATTTTATTTTTTTTTTTGAGTAAGGGTAATCTTACTTTTATTTTTATTTTTTCCTTTGTGACAAAATGTTATTTGCTATTAATTTTTAAAAGGTTATAATAAAAAAATTACAAAAAATACGAAAAAGAACAAAAGAGAAAAATGAACAGAAAATTTAACAATAGAAGAAACAAAATATGCTTGCATTTTGTTTAAATATGCCTCTCTCTCTTTAGAAAAAACAAAATTTGTTCCAAGTAAATGTGTTCTTATCAAATGTGCAGTCAAAACTTCTGGTGTGAACAATTAGTTGTACATCCAGCATCAGTTTCTCATGACAAGCAAGACCTAGCACGCTTAGGTTTATCCGCAAGGTTTCCAACCTACCTTGGGAGATGCCTCTTCCTATGGAAATATTCTTTGGTATCCCTATATAGGACGATGAGTTGTGCCTTTTTATTTGTTTTTTTAAGGACAGGTGAAAACCCACAACTTCCGCTTTCATTAATAATCTGGAAATAAACACAGATGGCATCAACTGTGCTCGAACTATAACTTCTAGGGATGGCAATATAACCCATGGTTATCCGATCCGAATGGGGAGGGAAAAAACCGCTCAAGCGGAGAAAATGACCGGGACGGGGAATAACCGTACCGTTAATATGCGGGTATGGTACGGGGACGGTATTAGTATAATTCGCACCGTACCCGCCCCGATATATATATTTACATAGAAAAATTATTGTACATATAAATATCTATTTAATTTTACACTATTTATATTATTATATCTTTGGTAAAATAATGATTTTGGAGAGTTATACGTACTTATATATTTAAATTTTAGAGTTTAAAAATTATTAGTATATTGTTGTGTTTAATATTTTGTTGATTATGAAAAGGATTTAGTATTTTCATCTTAATTTTTTAATATTTTAATATTATCAATGGGTAATGGGTAACCGCGGTTTTCCCCGTTATCCATTGGTTAATACCCGCACTGTCCCCGCATCTAAAAGAATGGTTAATGAGGCGGGTATGGTATTGTGATTGACTTTTGGGGATGGGGATGGTAATTAAAAAACCGTCCCCGATCCGCCCCATTGCCATTCCTAATAACTTCTAGGAGAAGCATGTCTTTCGGTTGCCGGTACAAATAGCGACTAGAGAGTCCCCAACAAACTTGTGAGATACGAAACTGATTGCTAGAGCAGAAGCGAAGTTCGCAGCAATCAGTTCATCTGTTGTGATAACCTAGAGATCTTACCACAAAGTGTTTAGCAAAAAAAACAATCACAGCCCCGGAGTGATTTTAAATAACCCCACCAACTCCAAAAAATTCACAGCAACGAGACCTCAATCATTTTCGAATTATGGTGTTGATACTCAGATAGAAACGTTTCAGCCTTGGAGATCTATCTGTATACCTTTATGACTTATAAATTTAAGCGCTTGTGCTACGTGGGCTTGTGTAAAACCTCAGATTTTTCAAGGGCAATTTGGGCATTTTTCAAATTTTCGTATAAAATAATAGTAGGTTGACTGAATTCAAATTTGTGTTTGACTGAAAGAAGTTTTCAAAACCGGGGACTAAACGACAATTTAGAGGGGGAATTTGTAAGGATTTTGGAATTAGGGACTATGATGCAATTTTTTTAAAAAATTGCATAGTCCAATTTAGTGGCAGCCACGTGGGCCACTCCCCAACTTTCTCCTTCCCTTTCTCTCTCTTTCCCCTACTCATTTTCTCCTCTCTCCCGTACTCTCTCTTTCTCTCTTGGCCAAAAATGGTTGCCAACCATAAGCGCCGAACGACGCGACTTTGGCCACCGGTGAGCTACGCCACCCATCCAGAATCGACGGCCACCTTGAGACGAGGCTGCTACCGGAGCTACAGTGCCACTGGAGGTCTAGAACGCCGACGAGAAGCATAGTGGCCGAGGGAGTTTTTCGGCTCTAAAGGGCGATTCTGGCAATGAAATGCTACAAACTTGGGCTCTTAGATTTGTTTTGTAAAGAAGAATCTCCAGCTATATATTTTATGACCCCATTTTGCCCAGATTAAAAGTTGCCATTAATAAGTAGTTTAAGCTTTGATATTCAAGATTTGACTTTTTGATCAGACCGTTGGATCGTGTTTTTAATATCATTTTGGAATGTACAGATGAAATGGTAAAGTTTGATATATATATTGATTATATTTGATGACCGACACGAAAAACAATATCGAACGGCTTAGATTTTGCCTTGTTTTACATGCCACGAGTCCGGTTTTGGTCCGGACCTGAATTGGACAAATTATATATCTAACTCAGCTATTTTGGGTACTATGAATTCAGTGAAGAAGTCTGCTTATTGATTTGAAGCTCTGTTGAGAAGTTAGTTTGTTCCAAGAGAGCGATCAAAGGTTTAGAATTGGTTCCCAACCTTCCAGACGACCGTCCAACAATATTTTGAAGCTCAAATAATATGTTATCGCTATTCTAGTGAGGCAAGGATTTAGTTACCTCTGTTTTATATCGTTTTGAATAAAACATATTTTATGTTATATATGATGATAAACATGATTTTAGAACTGTTTTGGATATCTGTGATGGAATTGGATTGTATGATATATATTAGATTGCTATGGGACTTTTTTGAGTACAAGTTATTTTTGGATATGTTAAAATAGGGCTGTTATACTGCCCATTTTTCTATAAAATTTAATTAACTATTTTATCAAAAACTAGAGCATTATTTAAACTTAAATTACTACATGGTTATTTTTACATATCAGTTCAGAGTACACGTGTCATAGGATCAAATATGAGTACTAGGTTAGCGTCATGGGATTTCACAGTGTGGCGCTATGGCCCCACCGACGGTGGAGAGTCCGTGAACTCGCGCGGGATTTTTCTTCTGATTACCTTCTCATTTGGCAGGCGTAGGCAATGCGGTTGCCCTTTCAGGTTTGGTAGGTGACACATGGTTATCCCCTCCGGGTATGGGCTAGGTGTCAGGCAGGTTGTATGGCATACATAGTGCCAACATCCTGATTTCTATTGATGAGAGATAGTGTAACTCATGGGTATGGGTGGATTTGTATCATGTGTTTGTAGACTGATTGATTTTTGGATATCATGCTTTTATATATATATATATATATATATATTTGTATATATATATACGAACTTTCAGCTTTGCAAATTTTTATTGATATGTATATATATGATTTTGCAAAGGTGTTTTGGATTAAACTAACTATACAAGGACTCTCTATCACTAAAAAGGTTTTTAAATGAGGTAATAGCTTCTCTATTGAGCTTTCGAGCTCACTCCCCTTACTTTCCTCCTTTTCAGGTGATTATTCATTCGAGTTAGTTATCTCGATGGCTAGACAAGTTGCTTGGCTTACGCTTGCGGTCCTGTTCCTCTTTAATTGGTCTCTATACCTTGTCCTATTCTTTCTTCATGTATAACTGTTTAGCTAAGTTTGTTGTTTCTGCTAAGTGAATGTATGAGGATGTCTTTACTACTATTTGAGGATTTGGTATATAAATTAGACATTATGATTCCTAAGGAGTATATTTTCAAAATTTTAAGTACTTGGAATTATAACTAACTCTGTAAATTAATTTTTAGATATTCGGACTCAAGATTTGCGAAATTCATTTAATCAACACTAAAGTTTTATTAAACTAAGTTTTTTAAACAATTTTTAAACGACTTAACTATATTTTCTTGAACCTAAATTGATATTTTTTCCTTAATAAACTAAAGTAAAGAGAGACTTTTTTTTTTATATATACGGAATTTCTAATGATTTGAGGACTATAATGTAAAATCTAAGTACTTGGTTTCTTCTAAATTTTATAAATTCTTTATTTATCTTTATTTATACTCAAAATTATTAAAAGTCACGGTTTTGAATTTTCGGTCGTGACAGCTTACATAATCAAGTGGCATATTCAATAGAGAAAAAACATTTCATGAGAGAAATTTCTATATTAAGTCAAATTTCTTCGAGTGGAAATTTGTTATTATTATTTTAAAATTAATTGTTTACGTTCTTTTCTTTCAAAAAATTATTTATGACCTAGACGCAGCAAAAATTAAACATCAAAACAGAGATAAAAATAAACTACATAAAAGATAACCAAATCATTCATCAGTGCAATGAATTGTTGTAACTGATAGCACAGAAAATCGAATAGGTTTGATGCATAAAAGGATAGAATACCTAGGAATTAATATTTTGTTAATTAAGCTTATTATACCTAGAATTAATAGGTTTGATGCATCAGTTTCTCTGTTAATTTCTAGAATATGTCTATTTCCTTAGCTGTGTCTAATGTCTACTATATAAATAGGCTTTTAGCTATGTTATCATTTTTAGTTTGTTATGAATGAATTGAATGAATTGATTGAATTGATAACGAATTATCAAGTTTTTCTCTCCCTTTTGACTATCTCTCTCGAAGTCCGTTGACTTCTTATTTATTTTATTTAATTCTCCTATGCTCTCTTTTCTCATCTACTTCTACATAAATGTTGTGAAACAAAGATTTTCATTATATAGGTATGCACGAACGACAAACTCAAACAGAATAAAATGAGTACTAGTTAGCTAGACAGTTATTTGTACTCAAAGACATTGGAAACCTGAACTTATTAAGCCCATATGTGTATATATATGTATTATAAGAGAAATTAAACACCATTAGAATCCGGTAAGGCTCCAAGACAAGCTGGTGGGAGCATTCCAGTTTGCTCATGGACAGTCTTAAACAACGGAGGCGACAGGCTATAAACGCCGGCAATATCCTTCATGGTGCCACCACTGAGTTCTTTTTCATTGTTACCTTGTGACCAAAGGCTAATCTTCGGTTGTAGACCGTTAATTGCCTGTGCGTTGATCTTGGCAATCTCTTGGAACATATTGTTCTTGATCATCATGTAATCCCTTACTGCCCCATAGTTACCACCAAGTTGCTTCATTAGAGTGTTCAGATACAAGCCTTCGGCTTTGGCAATTGCTATGATTCCTTCCGCTTCCTTCTTCTTTGCATAGAGCTCACTGTCCGCAACTTGTTGCCTCGCGAAGGCGTTTGCCTCTGCACTTGCTTTCTGTGCCTCAGCAACTTGTCTCTGCCCATACAAATCTGCATCTGCCACTCTTTGATTCTTGTAAAGATCCCAATTTGCTTCTTGAACCTATAAATGAGATTTGATTTAAGTAGACATTAATTCTTTCAACATTTTGTTCAACACAACAATAAGTGTTGTGTGATAAGTTATATATTGTAAAATATTAAGATGTAACATACATATATACATATTGTACAATTCTATTAAACTATATGACTACCTTAATCTCATAATCCACTGTAGCCTTACTCAGCAAGTTAGCCCTTAGCTTCTCTGTCTGAGTCTCTGCATTCTTCTTTTCCAACTTGGTCTTCAATTCGGCATCCCTGATGTCTACGGTGTTTTTGGCTTCAACTTTCGCAAGTTGAGCCTCCTTGTCACACTCTGCCTTCTTTGTTGCCAATGCAGTATCGGATTCCAACACATCACCTTCTCTTTGATTCTCAAAGATTTTCAACTCAGCCTTAACCTTGATCTCTCCTTTCCTGCCCTCTCCTTGTCTCTGTGTTGATATTATTTTGGTTTGGGCATCAATTTCGGCCTCGTTTTGAGCTGTTTGTGCTTCCCTAAGCTTTGCACCAATGTCTCCTTTTTTCTTGGCTTCAGCGGTGTCAATCTAAAAAAAATAAAAATCGTAATATATAATGAGAGAAAAGCTAGTAATTAGGGTTTCAAAAGTCCTTTTCTATATATAGGCTTCATAGACTTATTCTTGTTTCTCCTCGAACTAACAAGAACCCTTTTCAAAGAATTTCAAAATTTGGAGAATAATATATGAGATCTATGACCATAGAATCTATTTCTTTATTCCCGTTCAAAAATATGGTTCTCAAAAAACAAACAATAATAAAAATAAACACGGACGGAACTAGGTTTATTATGAATTGATTACACATAAAGATTTCAATTATTTGAAGGTACCTTGGCTCGATTGGCAGCCTCCACCTGGGTTCTTTGTCCAAGATAGGAGAAGTACTCCTGGCCCCTCACATCAACGAGCTGTTTGACATTGGCATTGTAGATCAAAAGGCCAAACTGACTGAGTTCAACCTGAACCTTTTCGAAAACCGCTTTCTTGAACTCTTTGGTGCCCATGAAAATCTCCTCCATGGTCATCGAGGCGGCGAGAACACGAGTCTCGCCCTCGATAATCCCCTGCACGAGTTCATTGACGTGGTTGGAATGCTTGTCGTGCGAGGAGACAAGCTTGGCGTAGAGGAGGCAGGCGTTCTCGTCGTCGGCTTTGGGGCCGATAGTGAAGACTGCCGGGAGGATGAAGGGAAGCTTCTCGGACGACATGGCCTGCACGTCGAAGGTGTAGTTGACCGGAGAGACGTCGAGGCGGGTGCACCGCTGGAAAGGCCATATCAAGGCCTTCTTAGCAAGCTTTATGTCATCGATGCCGCTGCCGGTGATGGCAAGGTACTCCGATGGACTCGCAACACGATAATTGATCATGGCTGATTATCATGTAGAGAGAATCAAAACTTTTTGAGACTACGGCACCTATATTATATTTAGTTTTGAAATAGCTTATGAGCAACTTTAAAAGTATGTTTTTTTTTTTAATAAAAAAAGCATGTGCTATTAATAATTAAGATAAAAAAAACAATATTTCTTTCTTGTTTTTTTTTTTTTAATTTAAATTTGGATTTTGAGTTTTTTATTTTTTATTTTCTGTTCTACCAAAATGATGACGTACTTTTAATAACTTGGTTCAAGTTTGTTTGGGTACATGTATAGTTTTTTTGTTTGTTTCTAAATAAAAAGTGCAAGATAGCTTTACATGCGTGGATTTTCTCTCCTTTCCCGATTACGACTTGATAAAAGTTCTTTTGTAATAAAAAGAAAAAAAAAAGTAATTCGAAAGTTCCTAATATATAGAGGTTTCATCACAATATGTGGAAAAATTGTTTTTATTATAATTACACTTCTAAATTATGGGAGATTTTCACACTATCTATGGAATGTTTGACATCGGAAAATCTTTTATTTCCATCTCCGTCTCTTTTACAATTATTTACTTTATTCAACCTTTTATTTTGGGTTGGTGAAATATTATCTTTTTTTATTAAACCCTTAATTTTTTTTAATTTTTTTTTTTTTTAAACCCGTTAATTTGAAATTTAAAAGATAAAAATTAATTAAATCTAAATTTTGGGCATAAATGAAAGTTATTTAGTACCAGGGACTAAACTGTAAATGAAAAAGGATTAAGTTGCAAAATCTTTTGAGATGCGGTGCTCTATTTGCAATTTTGACGTGCCTCTTTGAAACAAAAATTTTAAAATTGTGGATTAAACTGCAATTGTGGAAAGATTGGTCTAGAGACTCTGTATCGCGCAATGAAAAAGTTGTGTTTCAGTGAAGAATTCTGGTAAATCAGGATCTTCCAAATGCAATAATAACTCGATAACAATATAACTCACAACATCATGATTTTGGTTCTTACAGAAACTTTTCTTGTAGGGGCAACCACTACGTACGCACACGTGGAAGTGCCGGCCGTATTAGGACGTTTTCAAAATTCGATCCTGAGCCTCCGGACCTCGGCCAAGTTAGGACCTGAGGCCGCGCACCCCTGGACTCGATTCAACACGGCTAACTCAATTTCACAAAATGAGTAGCAGAAAAAAAGTCAATTTCTCGGTCCAT
This sequence comes from Trema orientale, assembly GCA_002914845.1. NCBI lineage: Eukaryota > Viridiplantae > Streptophyta > Magnoliopsida > Rosales > Cannabaceae > Trema > Trema orientale. The sequence goes on from JXTC01000105.1 coordinate 793,181, forward strand.
ACCAATTTTAGTTTTGATCCATTTGAACAACTGAGAGCATCCTCTGCCCCCGACCGCAAGGCCCAGCTATTTCAATGAGGTTCATGTTTGCCTATTTTAATATATTTGCAATATTAGTACTCATTAATTTCATTTTTTTAGATTATTTACATGCTAGCTAGTCCGTACATGTGTATCAGGGGGGGAAAGGCACTTGACCATCTAATGTAGCAGTAGAAAGAAAAAGAGAAGAAAAAGGAAGAAGAGAGAAAGAGAAGGATTTTAGAGAAGAACAAGAGAGAATTTAGAGAAGAAGAGAATTCTAGAGGGAAAATAACAAAATAGTTTTATTTCATAGATCAAGTCTGAATTATAATGATAATAGATAGGCTTATCTATAAATAAGCATAATACGAAAATTATGAAAGTAGAGGTAACTAACAACTAGTTATTTAAAATTAAAATAAATCTAATAAAATAAGTAAAAACATCCTATTACTAGTTTCTATATTTGGGCCTAGTATAGGAGTGTAAAGGGCTTCTAGAGGCTTTATCATTTCTCCCTGGCTGAAAAGAACTCGATTCTGATGAGTAATTTTCCAAGTAGTGCTCTAAAGAATAGGATCAATACAACGAAATTTTTCTTTAGTGATCTAAGCATCATCAGTAGGAGGACGATCTTTCCGAACAAGAAATCAATAAAAATTACCATCAAAAGAAGTAACAAACTCATCTTCCAAGACATTTATAATTATGTAGAATAGGAAAAGGACCGATAGAATGTGTACACAACTTTTTCACAGCATGTTTAGGAAAATGCTTAGGTGCAATATGAACCATAACATTATCACCTTGATTTGATTCTACATGTACTTAAAGCAATTTTTCGTCGAATGTCTAAATATAAACTACAAATATGAACATCAAAATGAGCAAAATTGGAAGGCCTATAATCAGTAGGCAAAGGAATCAAATCAATAGGTTAGCAAGGAAGAAATCAAGTACCGATCTTAAAGGACTCTTTCCAGTCTATCGACTGACAAAATTGTTGTTGATAAAGTCAGCAATAGGTGCAATAAGATCCCAATTCTTAAGTTTGTCACTTACCAAACAACGAAGCAGATCATCTAAATTTTGGTTAGCAACTTTAGTTTGAGGGTGAATTATTGAAGAATACTTCAAGGTAGTGCCAAAATATTTATACAGTGTCTTCCAAAAATAGCTAGCATACTTAACATCCCCATTAGAAATAGTAGTAGAAGGTAGGCCATGTAGACGAACTATTTCCTTGAGAAATAACTTGGCCACATGAGAAGCGTCAGTACACATAGACCAAGTGATAAAATAAGCCCTTTTGGAAAATTTATCCGCAACAACTATTATAGAATGATGACTACGAGCAGTCTTGGGAATTCAAGGATAAAATTCAGCAGAATATGCAGCGTGGTATACAAGCCAGAATTGTGTTTCTTAGCTTTATGAAGTTAGCAAGTACAACAGTATGAAACAATGCATGCAACATTTCAAAGTAGGCCAATAAAAACGATCTTCAATAAGAACTATTGTCTTATCACGGCCAAAGTGACCTGCTAAATTACCAGCATATAATTCTTATATCAGAAAATCACGAAGGGAAGTATGAAGGATACATAATTTAACTCTTTTCAAAAGAAATGCGTCACGAATGAGAAAAGCGAGATACTTTATTCTAGGATAATGAATGAGGTCCTTAAAAATAACACCAAAATCTAGACAAGCAGGATACTCTTCTTTCACTTTTTCAAATCCATTCACTTTAGTACTCATTAAATGCAAAACAGTGCAACATGACTAAGAGAATCAGCAGCTTTAGTTTCAATTCCAAAATGATGATGAAGAACAAAAAAATAATCTTGAAGAAATTGAACCTATTTAGCATGTCGATCACTTAACTTACATTGAGTAGTTAGATACTTCAATGCTTAATGGTCGAAATAAAGAACAAATTCTTTGGGTAGCAAATAATACCTCCAATGTCGAACAAAATAGAAAATAGCATAAAATTCCTTATCATAAGTAGAGTAGTATTGTTTTGCCTCATTCAATGTTTCACTGAAATAAGCAACATGATGACCACCTTGGATTAAAACATCTCTAATACCTACGCTAGATGCATCACAAGCAACCTTGAAAACTTTTGAAAGGCCAGGATCATAAGAGCTTCAATCATCTTCTACTTGATATTAAGGTAAGCTTGATAAGCGGCATGAGTCCATTTAAACTTACCTTTCTTCAAACACTGTTAATTGGTGCAGTGATAATATTGGATCCCTCAATGAATTAGCAAATAAAAGAAGGCTGTGAAAACTACAGGCGACAGTCAAAATAGTAGGCACTGGCCAATCTTTAATGACCTTGACTTTATCAAGATCGGCAAAAATTCCTTGAGCAGAAATAATGTAACCTAGGAAAAGAACCTTAGGTTGTAGAAAAAAAACACTTCTGCAGATTAATATATAATTTCTCTTCAGGCAGTATCTGGAAAAACTTACCAAAGATGGTCAAAATGTTCATTCTTAGAATAACTATAAATCAGAATATCATTCGAATAGACAACAAGAAAATTACCCAAAAAAGGTCGTAAAGCATGAATCATTACTCTCATAAAGGTAATAGGAGCATTGGGCATGTAAAATAACATAACTAACCATTCGTATAAACCATCAGAAGTTTTAAATACAGTCTTCCATTCACCAGTGCGAATACAAATTTGATGATAACACTGTATAAATCTATCTTGGAAAATGATTGAGATCCAACAAGTTCATCAAGCATACATCAAGGCAAGGAGTAGAAAACGATATTCTATGGTGATCATATTAATAGTGTGACTATCAATATGTATTCTCTAAGATCCATCCTTCTTAGGAGTAAGAAAAAGTGGAACAGCATAAGAACTAAGGCTATAGCGAACAAAGCCTTTAACAATAAGACCATCAACTTGACGACTCAATTCCTCATGCTTAGTAGGATTCAATAACATATTGAATATCTTGTAATGGTGGCAATTCACCAGGTAACTTTGCTCGCATAATATCTTTGATCTCATCATGGAAAAGAGAGAATAGAGTCATACTATGAGATATAGAAGGAAGGTGAAAAGCATCCTTGTGGACAAGAGCATAAACAACACTAATGTCAGCACGTTCACGTTTAAATGACTTATGTGACAAAAGTTGAGTTCGATGCGGAACAAATCCTTTAAGTGTAGACTTAGCGACTGATTAATACATGTCATAGGCTTTGTTGGTGCGATATTAATACGTTTACCCTCATGTTGAAATGTATATGTTAGCACATCCACGATGTTTGATAGCATGATCATAGTGCCAAGGGCAGCCAAGAAGGATATGAGAACATCCATAGGCAACACGTCATAATAAAGATCTTTTGAATAAGGTCCCAACTTTAGTAAGATGGCATCTTTCATTCATATGTAAAGATGTTTAATCAACTCATGCAACTTTTTAAGAATGAGGGTGAGGTTCCAGCTTAAAATTAATTCTTACAACGGCAGCTCGAGAAACCACATTCACAGTACTTCCTTCATTCAAAGGCCTTGTAATAAGCATTATCAATAAAAGCATAAGTCTATCAGAGAACTTCATGTTTGACATTCATCCTTAAACTATTAACAAACTGAGAAATAGTGAATAAGGCAGTTTCATTAATATCATAACGTAACGAGAAATCTACAAATTTAGCAAAATTTTCGCTCATAGTGGAAGAACCTTGACCAAGATTAAAATATTTATTTTTAAGTTGAACAACATAAGATGAATGAAAATTTTTTCTTTTAACTTTGCTTTCATCTCTTCCTTAAAACTAAAAGGAGCTTGACCTAAAAGAGCCATATTAATGAGAACATTCTGCCAATGTCGCTTAGTAGTGGCAACTAATTTTATCTTGGTAAATCGAATTCATTGTTCATCATTCATATTATATCATTCAAAAAATTCTTCAAGAAAAGCTAACCATCAAGAAAAGTACCATATATAATGATCATCAAATTCAAAAGCTTCAACTTTGATTTTCTCTTTGAAGATATTAATCAAATACTTCACCTGCAACTTTTACAGGTCCACAAATTAGCCAAACGCTTATATATTTTACTATGCACACATTTTTTTCAAAAAAGTAATTTAATTTTCTTTAGCAAACATTGTTTTTATTATATTAATGGTATTGTGGCTAGTTTCGGTCATTCTATGGCAGAACATTAAAAAAAATATGCTTATTCTAGCTAAAGTGATTTGGAATTCACAAAGTCATAAAATATCATAAATCAAATATCTTCACTCATCAACTTGTCTACACGTCTATTGCTTTCTTAATAAACATAATCCTAAAAGAAAATTCACATGATTTCCTTAGTCAAGGGAAATATGGTAGTTTTGATAAGAACAATAAGAAGCAAAACTATACGCATACGAAATAAAATGATAAGCATACAGAACATGTAAAGCAATTTAATACCCAGCTATATACATATACATATATATATAATTAAATTTTTACTTAAAACCTATTTAAGAGCCTGAAAATAGATAGAATCAATGAATTGAAATTGTTACCTTTAGAATAGTCACCATATAGCCCAATAAGAAACTCCACTCTATTTTACGGTAGTAATAATATGTGAAGAAGAATATGAACAACAAACGTGTGGAGAAAACTCTCAACTCTACTAAAAAACTCTCAAAAAAAACTCTCAAAAAAACTCTCGGTCGAAAATGAGTCAGATTTGTACCCAAGTCTGGCCATCACGAGAGAGCAACAAAGGCAGCAGTATCTGGGTTGGAAAACCTAAAAAATAGGTTTACAAAAGAATTAGATTTTAGATTGTTGGGTCTTCTCATGCGACTGGGTACGACAGAGAAGTACATGGCATAGACGAGGGTGACGAACTAAAATTAAGGGCTTAGAGAGCTTTGTTAGATTTAAGGCTAAGGATTTAGGAGAGAGCTCTTCAGATTTGGTCATGAGTCCAAGAGAAATAGAGTTGTAAGCTTGATTTAGTCAAAGGCTCGAAAATCAAAGAGAGCGAGAGATGAGTTTAAACGATAAAGAGTTTCAGAAGGGGAGATTTGAGGAGATTTGAGGATAGACGAGAGAGAGAAAGAGAGAGAAAAGTTTTATTTGTTTTCAAAAGATTTATTCTTTTTTTTCTTTCTTTAAGGAGCCAGCATAAAATTTCCCCCAAATTTTTCTATCTCGCCCAAGTTTTTTCTTTTTCAATAAAGAAAAGCTAGAACTTTTTAGAAGGCACTACAATCTAATGTTACAGTAAGGCTTTATTGTTGTAATGTTGCGTAGAATAGGAAAAGGATCGATGGAATATGCATACAACTTTTTCACAGCATGTTTCGAAAAATGCTCACGTGCATCACGAACTATAACATAATCATCTTAATTAAAGTCCTGATGCACTTAAAGTAATTTTTTGTCGAATATCTTCATATACTACGAATATGGTCATCAAAATGAGCATAATTAGATGGCTTATAATCAGTAGGCAAAGGAATCAAATCAAGAGGTTGGCGATGGGAATATCAAGTATCGATCCCAAGGGACTCTTTCCTGTCTATTGACTAACAGAATTGTTTTAGGCAAATTTAGCAATAGGTACAATAAGATCCCAATTTCTAAGTTTGTCACTTACCAAACAACGAAGTAGAACATCTAAATTTTGGTTAGCAACTTCATTTTAAGGGTGAAATGTTGAAGAATACTTCATGATAATGCGAAAATATTTCCATGGTATCTTCCAAAAATAGCTAGCAAACTTAACATTCCCATTAGAAATAATCGTAGAAGGTAGGCAATGTAGACGAACTGCTTCCTCGAGAAATAACTTGGCCATATCGAAGCATCAATACTCCCAAAACCAGCTATAAAATACGCCATTTTTGAAAATTTATCGACAGCAACTATTATAGAATCATGGCTACGAGCAGTCTTGGGCAATCTAAGGACAAAATTCAGCGGAATATGCAGTGTGGTATATAAGCCAGTATTGTGTTTCTTAGCTTTATCAAGCTGATAAGTAAAACAGTGCAAAACAATGCATGTAACATTTCAGAGTAGGCCAATAAAAATGATCTTCAACAAGAGTTGTAGACTTATCACAACCAAAGTGACCTGCTAAACCACTGGCATGTAATTCTTATATTAGAAAATCACGAAAGATGCTCTTAACTTTGCTTTCATATCTTCCTAAACACTAAAAGGAGCTTGACCTAAACGAGCCATATTGAGGAAAACATTATGCTAATGTCGCTCAGTAGTGCCAACTAATTTTATCTTGGCAAACCAAATTCGTTGTTCATCATTCATATTATATTACTCAAAAAAAATTTCAAGAAAAGCTAACAATCAAGAAAAGCACCAGGATATGATGACCATCAATTTTAGGAGCTTTGACTTTGATTTTCTTAATCAAATCATTAAAATCAATAAAGCAAACTCGAGGAGGTTGTAGAATTTGAATATTTGGAGTGGTTTCAGTATCACCTTCTAATTCATCTACTGTGTTGGTGAGACAGACAGCACGTGACGGAGTTGTGTGATTGGTATTGATGGAGCTTACATTATTAGTACTGTGGGCAAAATTCTAGCCTGAATGTTCTCTGACTGTGAGGAAGAGGAGCCAGATTAATGAGAAACAAGAATTTAGATATGTTGTTTTCTACTAGATTTATTGGTTTGCTCAATTTTCTCATATAAGCGAGCTTAATTAGTATCTATAGTGGTCTGGATAGTAGAGATGGTATTGACTAATTAAGCAATCAATTGAGTCAGATTAGCGATTTGCTCATCATTAGTAGATTTCTTTGTTAGGCTAGCAAAATGATCCTTAGAAGACATAGGTAAAAAACTTATAATTTAACCAACCAAGTATAAAAAATAGTGGCAAAAATTCAACAATCAGCCAAGAAATAACTTGTAAAAGTAGGAAAAGTCAAGAAGACTCCCCAAAAAACTGATTGGAGGGGAATTCTCTTGCTGGCAAGTTGTTTTGGAAAATCTGTCGCGCTGACTCACTGAGTCAGGCGAGCTGACTTACTTAAGTGGCTGAATTAAAGTTTGTAGACCAGATCTGAAAAGGTGAGGTGCTGAAATTGTTTGCAAATGTCTTATGCTGCCTAGAACTCATGAAGTAGAAGCTAAAAACTCCAAGAGATTGAAGGATTGACATGAGGTAGTGTAGCCGACTGAAATTCCGGTGAGGACTCGAAGGGAATAGCCTGGGTATGGACGACTGACATTTTCTGGGCACCGTTAACGCGCATGACTGCAAGGACACACGAGCTAATGGGCAAAATCAAAGAGGAACGCAGCCTAGTTCTTTTTTTACAATAGCAGGTGGCTGAAATACTGGTGGATAGCATCACCGAGAAGGTGAAAATGGGATTTTGGGGACAAACAGATCGCCCCCCCTCCCCTCTCTCCTTTTCTCTCTTTTTTTTGAATTGCACACTTTTTTTTTCTTTTAATATGAAAATTAAAACAAAACGCCTGACACAACAACAACTAAGAATTGAAAAAAATAAAATTTGAGTGCAGAGTAGAGGAATTCGAATCTAATATGATACCAAATTGATGAAGCATTAGAAAGAGAAGAAAGAAGGAGAAGAGAGAAAGATAAGGACTTTAGAGAAGAAGAAAGTAAAACAAGAGACAATTTAGAGAGAGGAAGAGAATTTTAGAGGGAGTATAATTGAACAGTTGTATTTCATAATACAACAAGTCAAGTTTGAATTTCAATGATAATAGAGAGGTTTATTTATCGATAAGAATAGTACAAAAATTAGGAAAATATAATAGAACAAGTAATCGACAAAAACATGTGTCTAACAACTAATTACTTAAAATTAAAATAACCCTAATAAAATAAGTAAAAATATTCTATTACTAGTTTATATATTTGTGCCTAGTGTGGGTGAGCAAAAGGCTTCTGAATGCTTCATCACCATCACGATGGGAGTTCTTGACAATTTGAATACAACAAGATAATACGATTCAAAACCTATACATTTAGTTGATACATTCGAAACAAAATTGATTTAAATTGTCATGATTAATTAATGTTTTTAGCAAAATATATTATAAATTATTACATAATTGCGTCATAGAAAGTATTTTTTTGATGAATTTTGTTAGGAGTAGTTTCCCCAAAACAACCGAAAAAACGACATATAGTAGGACATAAACAACATGTCATAATAATATGTTCAAAATAACACCAGATACTCTACGGCCCTACCAAGCCCACTGAGTAGGAATGGCAATGGGGCGGATCGGGGACGGTTTTTTAATTACCATCCCTATCTCCGAAAGCCAATCACAATACCATACCCGCCCTATTAACCATTCTTTTGGACGCGGGGATGGTGCGGTTATTAACCAATGGATAACGGGGAAAACCGCGGTTACCCATTACCCATTGATAATATTAAAATATTAAAAAATTAAGATGAAAATACTAAATCCTTTTCATAATCAACAAAATATTAAACACAACAATATACTAATAATTTTTAAACTCTAAAATTTAAATATATAAGTACATATAACTCTCCAAAATTATTATTTTACCAAAGATATAATAATATTGATAGTGTAAAATTAAATAGATATTTATATGTATAATAATTTTTTTATGTAAATATATATATCGGGGCGGGTACGATGCGGATTATACAAATACCGTCCCTGCACCATACCCGCATATTAACGGTACGGTTATTTTCCGTCCCGGTCATTTTCCCCGCTTGAGCAGTTTTTCCCCTCCCCATTCGGATCGGATAACCACGGATACCCGTAACCATGGGTTATATTGCCATCCCTACCATTGAGACACAGGACTAGGTGTTGGCCTCGTCTTATAGCAAAAGAAGAGCCGAGCAAGGTTAGAGGGAAAAGGCCCCTTGCTGTAGGACTAAGGAGGCCAAATTCGCTAATAGGATGACGAACCCTGGTCAGTATTCATACTACATGTCGACCATATGAGCATCCTTAATAAAAGACCAACAAAGGACTAAGAAATAGCCAACCACCAAGTAGCGAAGTAGTTCCGACCAAGAAGCAAAATAAGAATGACATGAGTTGTAGAAAGGCAGACACCTGACCCAATCATACACTCCTATCCATACAAGCAGGTAAGTAGGATTCATTTCTATCTTTTCAGGGACACATAGACGTCAACTCTAACTTTTAAGGGACCACAAAACCACTATAAATAATTCTATAATCACTTAAAAGTAGTAAGCTACCACAAATCCCTAAAACGTATTTATCTTTTTGCCTCTTCTCCTCCTACTGTTCATTTACTATTCATTAGAGTACCTTATTGAATACATTACTAACTACCTTTTTGTAGAAGAGATTTGGCAGGTACCACACTAGTACCATCCCGATCAGCTTGTAAAAAGTCCAATCTCTAATATTTTACAAGGTAGTACGGACCATAATTACATCAAATCTGGGTTTTGACTTCCTTTGATAAAGAACCACTCAAGGACGCGTGGTGCACGTTGGTTCGCGAACCAAAATCCACACTAGTATTTTGGCGCTAGAAGGAGAGCCCTTGCTGGAAAACCAGTACATAGCCCTACACAGCAACTTTTAACAACTTAACGACTTCTTTGAAACTTCAAGGTGTCGAGTAGAGCATCCAGTTCGCAAACAGCTGACCAGACTCATGCCAACACTCGCAAAGGAGAGAATCAACAATACAACCTACGAGACTGAGCTAACATTGTTCCCCCTCAGCAAGTACAAAACTAAGTAGGTGTTCCGTATCCACCTCGGACATGCCAAGACAGGGTCAATGAGCTCGGAGATCAGGTCTAACATCTCGTTTCAATCGTTGAGCACCTGGCAAATGTACTCAGCCAAAATGTTACTCATCTGATCTCTGTCGCCCCACAGAGGGCTCTTCTGCAAGAAGACAGAGGGAGAAATCCATCCAAAGGGACAGGGACGAGGACAGTGAGGAAAGATCGCATCCGACCAAAAGAGCTCCAACTGAGGAGAGCGGAGATACATGCATACCAAGAAGAAAAAGACACATAAGACATCACTGAGCACCGTCCTATGCTTCTAATGAGGACCAGTCACTCAAGGAGGCTGAGAGAACAGGTAGTTCGAGAACGAGAAGAATAGTTTTTGAACGTTTGGCCCTCAATAACAGCAGGACACGTATGTTTCGAGAAGGTCTGAACACCTTGGAACTACAGATCTCATAGAAAGGCCAAACGAGCAAAGAAGAGAAGCTCAAGTCTACTAGCTTTCCACCATAACAAAATTATAAGCCTACTATGCAAATAAGACCTGCTCCGCAGTTAGCATGGGCCGAGCAGTTCCTAAACAACAAGTAGAGAACAGGGATGAAGATTACCAAGCCCTTAAAAGACAAGTGGACTAGCTTTTAGCCGAACAGAAGTTGACGGATTACGTCTGACCAATCTTGGCCAAAACCAAGTCTCCCTTCCTGGCAAAAATAGCACATTCGTGCCCTCCCCATTACTTTAAAATGTTGAACATTCCCCTCTACAATGGTAAAGGGGACCCGGCTCACCATATGTACAATTACAAGGCATGGATGTCCACAGCCAAAGTCGACCCCACAACTTTCTGCAGCGATTTCCCACTCACCTTAACGGGCTCAGCACAAATTTGATATGGCAGCTTGGAAGCTGGGTCCATCAAAGATTTTGAGGCCCTGTGCGAGACATTTGCGTTGTAATTCCTAGGCTCGAGGATCCAACAGAAAGGTTAGAATTACCTTAAGACCATAAAATAGGGAGAAAGTGAATCTCTGAGGTTTTACCTTACCCGGTTTGATGCTGCGATACTTGAGTGTCCTGGGGTTACTCAAAAAATAATCTTAAATACCGCTCAAGAAGGGACGTGAAATGAGAAGCTGGTATGGTACCATATATGCAGCGTTTAGAGAAAGCTTAGAAGATTGCAAATGCTGATGAGTATTTCCTAACTAGGATAAAAGATGGCACCATCACCCCAATGGATGGCACAAGTAGGGAGTCAGGAAAGATAGGGAAAGGCGAAGGGGAGCCAATGGACCATAGCAGAAGAAGAGCAAGTAAGACATCCTACCTCCTAGCAACTCTTTATAGCATCCTAACATGAACAACACTCGTCCCCCAGTCCCGAATCAAAACAAGGTAGTCATCTCCAAGCAAAACAACTATACCCCTCTAAATACGTTAGAAGTACATATCCTGATGCAGATCGAAAGAAAGAACAAACTGAAGGCTCTACTCCCAATGAGAGCATCGCCAGAGAAGAGGAACATGAACAAGTTCTGTAGATTCCATAGGGAGATGGGGCACGGCACATCAGACCGTAGGCATTTGAAAGATCAGATAGAAAGGTTAATCCAACAAGGTTGTCTAAGAGAGTACATAAATAGAGCTGTTTAACAGGACAAAAGCCTATACCCTTGCTCCCTGTGGGAACACGGGTGCGGGCAGGCATGCCGGTCTGAGCAACAACAATAATGGAGCACTTCATGAGATACGAACTATATCCGAAGAACCAATGGTGGGCGATTAGGCAAACGCCTGACGAGGTCAAATAAGAATGGCTCGGGAGGTTGCATCCAGACACCAAGTGAACATGGTGGAGCACATCGCCAAACTCTCCGAACTAGACTCGACACCAATCATGTTCATAGAAGAAAAGGCCAGAAGGTTAACCCACCCATACAACGACGCCCTAGTGATAGTGCTTAGGATCGCGAACGGACGAGTCTTTCAGGTATTTGCCAAAATTTCAGACCTAAAGTATCAAAAATTGAAAAATCCTGGATGAGCCAAATTTTTTGAAAATTTTCGAATTGATTTAGAAAAATATCATGTTTTGGAAGTTATATTAGAATAATAACACTTTTAAAAACTATTTCTAAAAATATCATTTTTCTTCAAAATTTGTATTTTTCAATAGTACTTGAGGTAATTATTTGGGTTACTTGGGATAACTAATCTAGTTACTTGAGGTAATAATAAAAATCTATGATTTTTCACATAATTCCAAATATCTCATCAATTAATAAAAAGTGGTATTCTTCTAAATACTTTTAAAAATGGTATTTTTCTAATTAAAATCTGAGATATTTCAAATAATTTCAAAGTCCGAAATTTTTTAACTTTTTTCTGAAAAATTACTATAAAAAATCAAATTTTCTCAAAGAAAAAACTAAACATATACTGTTATTAAGGCCAAAAACTTAGCCAAATGAAAATACCAGAAGTTTTCAAGAATGCTTATCAAGCATTTATTTACTTTCAGCATAAAAGCATTATGACGAAAGATACATATGTACATTTCTTTCTTGATGCGGATCACAACTAGGTTTGATGCTTTTACACTGAAATTTCATCGCAAACAAAAATCTTTCCTTATAAAAATTGCTAAGTGTACTTTTCCTAAAACTTTTAGGAAAATTAGGGAAATACACTTTTTTATAGTGTGTTTTAAAAAATACGTACATCTTTATAGTTTTTAAGTAAATACACCCTCTTTTTTATTTTTTATTTTTAAATATAAAAGGACTCATATACCCTTAATATGAGAGCACTAGACAAGGGGTCTAAGTACTTGACCGGAAAATCTAAATGTTGAGTACTAGAGAAGGTGTCTGGCAGTACTAGATAAGGTGCCGGAAGTAGAGCTGCAAATATGGGCTGGGCCAAACGGGCCGGCCCGCGGCCTGCAAATTTGGCCCGAGCTTGGGCCAGTCCGGCCCAACACTATTCACGGGCCAGGCCTAGTTAATGAGCCCGCCGGCCCGGCCCGGCCCTATTGTCAATTTTTTTTAAAAAAAAATATTTTTGTCGTTTTTGTAATTAGTATTTAAAAAAAATGATACTTTTACAAAATAGTATTGGGCCGGGCCAGCCCAGTTTTGGCCTAACCCAATATTTAGCCATCGGGCTGTAGGGCCAGGCCGGGCCTCATTTTTAAACTTCCGAGCCGGCCCGGCCCAGCTCGCTACTATTCACGGGCCGGTCTGGCCGGGCCCGAATTCTATTTTGGCTTGGCCCAGCTCGGGCGACCCATATTTACAGCTCTAGTACAAAGTGATACACAGGGGTGTCAGGCAGTACTAGATAAGGTATCTAGTAACTCGACCCCCGTTGTCTAGCAAGATTGGACACTTTGATGTGATAAGTGTTAAGTGTATTGTTGTCTTTATAATTAACTTAAAACTTAAAAAAAGGGTACTCACTAAAACATTAGTGAGAGGGGACTATTTCCTAAAACATACATTAGAAAAGATATATTTTGTCAAAAACCCCTTCTGAAGGACCAAAATAATTTTTAGGGACAAAAATAAGAATAATCCGAAAAACACAATTTATGATTAAATATCATATTTAACAATCTGTTCTCATAAAATATAAAAATATTCCATCTATTTTTCAAAATAGGAAAAAACTATTACCTAGTACTTTTTTTATCAAACTTGATATGTGAAATATCTAAAATACCCTTGCATATGTTTCAGTAATAGAATTATTACCAAATACTTCCCCATTATCTAATTGATTTTTGTATTTAAAATATAAAAAGAACATATTTTTACATTATATAGAAAAATGTTGGTAGTGTTTTTGTTAATAAATTTTCATATTATTCTTTTTAAAGGAATCAGTCAGGAGTTATTTGGATATGGAAAGAAATCACTTGTCACCCTCCATGTCCTCCCGTTTAAAAAGTGTCACCTCATAAAAAATTGCCAACTCATTTTTTAACAGAGTTGGTCTATAACTACCTTTCCATCCAGCTTCTCTTCCTTATTTTTCTATTTTTTTAATGTTTTCTTATATTTAAAAAAAACAAAAAAAAAAAACAAAACAAAAAGAAGACATTGGGGCCCGTTTGGCACAGCTTTCAAGGATCTTTTAGGGCTCAAAAGATCTTTTAAGAGTGTTTGGATGAATTTTTAGAAGATCTTTTTGTATCCAAAAGATCTTTTTAAAGAAGCATGGACCTACCATCTTTTGTAGGAAGATCTTTTTATACTTTTACTTCAAGAATTAAAAGCTATCCCAAACAGGCCCCAAAGGGTTTGCACAGAAAGAAACGTGTTACACTATTATCTCAATCTGATTTTTATTTTCATCCATTTATTTTCATCCATGACCAACTATAACTCAATAAAGTCAAATTCAATTCCTTTTCTGGTTCTTTCTATAAACTAAAAGTTTGATCTACTAGAAGATAAAAGGTATTCCATCACTCAAAGACCATTTTATGCAAGGTAATACCAGTTTTTTTTTTTTTTTTTTCTCTTTTTTGTTAGAGATTTGGCAGGACATGGTAAAGGGTTAGTGTAACTCCCTGTAAGTCAGTAGAGGTTTTGATGTTTAATTATTGAAATTATAAGTGATAGTCGAAGCCAACTTTGAGAACTATTTGTCAGTCCATATTTATTATCTTATTTCACGAAAATTATGATATGTGATGAAAATTCCCAAAGTTCGGAAAATTGGAGCAAGTGTTGTGATATAGATTGAGAGACTAAGTTAAAATACCATATCAAGAACAGTATGGGAAAAAGAAAAAAATGAAAATGAAATAAAATGCTAAGAGGTGGTGTTGAAGCTATTTATGTTTTTATTTTCTTCGTGGTAATTACTTACTTATTTACTCTTATTCATAAGACACCTAATATACAAGACAAAAGTGCCTAAGAGGCTTTGTACATGTTCAAAGAGTCACTTGTTGTCTTGAGATCGAGAAAACGTCTTGCAACACCAAGACTATTCAGGAATACTTCCCTACAGACAAAGCTTTTCAACCTCTTTATATTCTTCTCACCTACTAGAACATTTTCCTTTTTTCCTCACCGAACTCGGTTTGAGCTTAGCTTCAGTGGCGGGAGCCACGTCAAGACAAAGAGGGCATATGCCCTCCTGGCTTTTATCCACAAAAAAATCCTTTTAGATAGTGTGTATATATATACGTATATTTTGTATTTATATATTAAATCAATTTATTAATAATTTTTCTCATTATACATATTATGTACATATTATATATGATTTCCAATTCGGTAGGCATTTTTTTTTTTAACCTATCCACATGTATTTTTTTTAGCCGTTGGATTATTGATCTAACGGTCATTATAATTTGAGTGGTTGAAAAAAATGATAATAAAAATAAATAACCATTAGTTAATATTTTTTTCTCTCTTCTTTTTATCATGAAAAGACGTACGAGATCAATTTTAATTGGCCAAAATAATACTTATAGATAAGTAAAAAAAAAAATACCTACTAGCTGATTATATATATATATATGTATATATTTAGTATCTTCGAAACTCTCATTCAAAATAAGAGTTAGATTCATGTATATTTATACTTAGATAATTTTCGGGAAAAAAAAAATAGTCTCTTATTTCACCAGCATATATGATGTTTTATTTGTTATATACATGAATTATGAAAAAAAAAAATAATGTGCTTGCAGATCTTAAATTATTTTTATTTTCTTTTCCCAGTTTATAAATTTTATAAAATAAGTGGATTTTTTATCTCTAATTTAGAAGACATTTTAATTGAAAATTGCACTATTTATTCTATACATGAGAAAAAATATTAATATAACATCAAGTAGTGTGAGAATCAATTTTGCATATATCTTATTACAAATATGAAGTTTAGAACACTAATTTTAGATTACAATATAGATGTTTTGTAAAAACCAGATTTTAAAGAGGGCATAGAGTCATTTTCTAACATAGTGGCAATTTGGTAATTTCAATTTTTTGGTATATTTAATTAAAATATCTGGAATTTAATATTTGGGTCTACAGTATGTAAAAATTACATTTAAGGACTTCAACTTTTTATTCTTCTTCACACACAGTCCCCGAGACCAAAAACGAACAAGTTTCTGCCAATGAAACTTGCAGCCATACCACCAGCTTCCAGGCCCAACGCGCCACCCCGCGGTGTTCCTCAGAGGATGATGAAGAGATGCCGACAACGTTACGAGCTCTGACGAGGGAGCTTGGGCCGTCCGAAAGTGACGCCACCTTCGGCGTTTTCCAGTGAAACGACGGTCGTCAGCCGCCGATCTTCCTCACTTCCGGTGGGTGTGAACTCCACTTGTCCTCCTCGACGATCTAGGATCAGTTTCATGGCGAAAAACAACTCCAGTGAGGATTTTGAATTATTCAGCCAATTTCTCAAAATTTAATTTTGGTATTTTGCAAATATCTTGAGTAATTATTAAATTGTTTGTGTTCATTAGTAAGGTTATTGAAAGATTTAATTCATAAAAATGGATGATTAAAATCCTATAGATTAAATTACCTGTTGTCACAAATTTTGAATAAAAATTGGTAATCTCGCAATTATTTTAGAAAAGAGATATATTTGTAATTATTTTGTAAATAATTTATTTTGGTCATGAAACTTTTACGGGGTAAAAGAGGAGAATAAAGCATGATTCAAAACAGTATTTGTGCATTGAAATGAAATCTGGAGATGAGATAATTCTTGTGTAGAAAAGTGGTATTTACAAACTATTTTCCAAAAATGGAATTTTTGTAAACTAATAAGAGTTGGGCCGGAAGTTTGTTAAATCTTGAGAATGGGCCTTGGGCTGTGAATAGTAAAATAATGAGAAATTGTGGTATATGTCCATCTTTTTAAATTTGACTTAATTGATGTCCATTCCTTTTAATTTATAGCAAAATGTCCACCCGTTTAAAAATTAAAAAAACTTTTAGCTAATAAATATTATTATTTTCCGGTTTTACCCTTAATTAAAATTTTTAGTTTATTTTGTTTCAGTTTTCGAATCTTTCGTAATTCTCTCTCTCTCTCCTCTGTTTCTCGTTCTCTTTCTCTCTTGTTCTCATTCTTTTCTCTCTCTTTCTCTCTCTCTCTCTCGCTCTTCTCTGTTCTGATTCTCTTTCTCTCGTTCTGGTTCTTCTCTCTCTCTCCCTCTATCTCGTTCTTCTCTTTTGAATCTCCGGTGAAGAGGCGTTTTTTTTTTGTTCCCTTTCTTTTTTTCCGATTTTTTTGGGCTGATCTTCGTATTCCGGCATTTTTCTGGTTCTACTTCATCTTCTCCGGCGATTTGATCGATTTTTTCCTTTGCATTTGTCGAGTTCAGCTTTGGATTTGATCTTGTTAGGTCTGCATTATTTTGTTGATTTTGATTTTATTTTTTTAAATCATATCTATATTTTTTGTGTTTGATTATACTGTATATATTTTTGGAGATTTTTATTTGTGCTTCTTATTCCTGTTACAATTATTGTACTGGTATATTTATTTTTTCTGGTGGTATATGTAAATGTTGTTCTATTGTTTTAGTTCGTTAAAGATATTTAATATTCTTGTTTGGTTCATAATTTTTTGGTCTTTGTATATACGCTTTTATATGGCTATTGTTGATTACTGTCAATTATTCTGCTGTTTGGTTTATAGATTTTTGGTCGTGGTATATAAAACGTTTGTCATGGTATGTGAGGTTATGTACCAGATTCAGATTTATTATATTGAGATATTGGATTTTTTTATTTTCTTTCTATATGCTCTTACACAATGAATTTTTGGTCAAGGTATATGGAGCTATATACCAGGTTTATTACTTTAAGTATATGATACTGTTATATTTTTTCTAGCTGTTGTTCTTACACTTTAAGGTTTACTAATTTTTAGTCTTGGTATGTGAAATTTTTGTCATTATATATGAGGTTACATACCATGTTCCTTAGATATTCGATATTTTGTTATTTTGTTTGTATCTTTTCTCATTTCTAGTTACATGAATTTTTGTACATATGCTTATTTATATATATTGTGTAGAGAATCATGTGCTATTTCTTTTTTTTTTTGTGGCAGTGTTGTTACTATTGGATTTTTGTTAATTGTTTGTTTTGATATTATAGGTATGACAGTGATACCTATTATTATTCGTTATGATAGTCGTTGGGATGAGAATAAAAAGTTCGTTGATTTTAGATTCACTGGAACTTTGGTTAAAGAAGGGACAACGTATTTAGAGTTTGTTGAATTTCTTTTCAAAGAGCCTTATTTAGGTCTTGATAGATTGAGACATGTGATTCATTTGTTTGTTGACATGGATTATGATGGTTCTAGGAATAATCTTTTGGAGATTAAGAGCGATAGTGGATTAGCTTAGTTTTTGTATATGGTAAAGGATGATAATGCTATGAAGTACCCAGTCATCATTACCTATGATGAGGTACTTTTAGAAGATATAAATATGAGTACAGTTAGTTTTGGTCCTATTGGTTCATCTTCGTTAGGGTGGGGTTCATCTGTTGATGAGCACGGTTCATCTTTTTTAGGTGGAGATTCATGTGTAGTTGAAGCTGGTTCATCTTCTTTAGGGAGTGGAACATGTGTTCTTGATGTTGGTTCATCTTCTAAATGTAGTGGTTCAACAAGGACATTTAAAGCTGGAAGTTTTACTGTTGCTTCCATTTTGACTCCCTCTTTTAGCAACTCTCCTAATTTTGATGATGTGGAAGGTTATTTAGTGGACCCAAACAACTTGGATGAGCTGAAGGAAAAATATATGTTTGCTGATAAAAAGATGTTGCAAACGGCCTTGAGTTTATTTGCAATGAAGAAGAATTTTGAGTATAAAATAGTAAAGTCTAGCCCAGATAGGCTTTCGATTGCATGTGTTGGTTTAAGTTGTTCATGGTCTCTTTGCGCTTCGAAGTGTAGACAAGGTGGCTTATGGATCATTTGTAAGTATGTTAGTGAGCATACTCGCTCATTAGATGTTGTTGTCCATGAGCATAGGCAGGCGACTAGCGAACTTGTTTGTGAGTGTATTTTGAACAAAATTAAGGAAGATAAGAATAAGCGAGTGATTCCCCAAGACATTATTGATTACATGCGTATGGAGTATCATGTAAACATTAGCTATTTTAAAGCTTGGACTGCTCGGGAACTTGCTTATGCTGCTGTTGATGGTAATCCGGAGGACTCTTATTGTTTAATTCCATCATTCCTGGCAGCTTTAAAGAGTTCGAACCCAGGTTTGTTTGTTTTTTTGTTCTGATTTTTTTTTGTATATGTTTTTTTGTGTTTGGTACATGACTTTTATAACTTGGTACATGTGTGTATGTACCAACTAAACCAGTATGTGTTCTGATTTTTAGTTGGAATATAGTTTTTCGTGTTTGGTACATGGATATTATAACTCGATACATGTTTATATATACCTACTGAACCAGTACGTATTTTTTTTTTTGGTTTTTTTCATGCAGGTTCATATACTGATTATGAAGTTGATAAAGATGGAAATTTTTTATACTTTTTTATGGCATTTGGAGCTTCTATTAAAGGTTGGCGTCATTGTAGGCCTGTTATATCAGTTGATGCAACTTTTTTGACATCGCATTTTCGTAGTGTACTATTCATTGCACCTACGAAGGATGCAGATAATCATATTTTCCCTCTAGGCTTTGGTGTTGGTGATTCAGAGAATAACTCATCTTGGCATTGGTTTTTCAAGCGTTTAAAGAGTGCCATAGGGGTTCGTACAGATTTGGTGATCATTTCGGATAGGCACCCTGGTATTTTAAACGCCGTACCTCTTGTATATCTAGAGGCTGAGCATGTGTATTGTATGTATCATTTATTAAAAAATTTGAAGACTCATGTGAAGTTTCTTGGTAATGATGAGTTGTTCGAAAAGTGTGCGAAAGCTTATACTAAGTCTGATTTTGATGATTTTATGCGTCAAATGATTGATATCAAACCTGAGGTTCATAAGTACTTATCAGAAGATATTGGCTATGCAAGATGGGCTTGTTGCTATGCTACTAGAAGAAGATATAATACAATGACAAGTAATATATCTGAAAGTACGAATTCAACTTTGAGTCAAGCAAGATCTTTGTCAGGTATATCTGTTTTTATTTATGGTATATGAAAATATATATTTGGTTCATATTTGTATGAACCAGGAAGAAAAACTTATGTACTATATATTTGTTTATGGTGTATTGTATATTGATTTATTGATATGTTTATATTTTCTTTGATTGATGGATGTGTGTATCAGTTATTCCTTTGTTGGAAGCAATAAGGCAGAAGGTGCAAGATTGGTTTTCTCGTCGTTCTCTTGCAGCTTCATACTTAAAATCAGTGCTTACTCCTTGGGCAGAAGAAGAAGTGCGAAAGCAAATTGAGTTTACACGGATAATGACTGTAAGTTAGATTTTTTTTTCTGCATCAGGTATATTGGTTGTTTGTCTTGGTATATATTCTTTTGAACATGGTATATGATTATATATACCAGGTTGATTAATATATCTTATTCATTGATTTCATTAGATTAAGTAGTGTCTTTTATTTTCTCTCTATTTTGTTTCTATAATCAGGTTCATACCGTTGGTTTACATATATATCAAGTCCGTTACAAGAATTTGGAGCTCATCGTACATTTGGCACAACGTTGAACATCAACATTCTCCACCCTAAAACTTCCATAAGGTACGAGTGTACATACACGACATCACTCATCCAAGTTAAACTCGTACTACAACTACACATCTCACTTTTTCAAGAAGACTGCTTATCAGAATACTTATGATGGGATTGTTTGCCCCCTCGGAAGCTAAGCTGATTGGGATTTGCCAGACTTTATTCAAGAGTAACTTATTTTTCCCCTAAATACTGAAAAAGCCAGTGCTGATAGGCCAAAAAAGAAAAGGATTCTTTTAGCTGGTGAGTATAAGAAAAAGAATCAAGTCAAGTGTGGCCGATGCAAGCAAGTTGGGCATAATCGTAAAACTTGCCGAAATCCAATTCCTGCTGAATTCTGTGTTCCTAAGAAGAAGAAAAGCCGTGGGAATCAGTAGTCTCTTTTTATTGATCTTGTAGTTTGTCTGTTTTGTTATCAAACAGAGGGTTTTTGTTTTTCTTCCATATGTTGGTACATGAATATTTGGTCGTGGTATATAGATATTTTTTCATAGTATATGAAGTTATGTACTTGATTCAGATTCATTACATTGAGATATTGGATATTTTTATTTTCTTTCCATGTGCTGTTACACAATGAATTTTTTGTCATGGTATATGGAGCTATATTCTGGAATCATTATTTTAAGTATAGGATATTGTTATTTTGTTTCTAGCTTTTGTTCCAAAACTTTTTAGGTACATAAATTGTTTGTCTTTGTATATGAGTTTATATACCAGTTTTCTTGACTTAGATATTAGATATTTTGTTATTTTGTTTCTATCTGTTCTAATTTCTAGGTACATGAATATTTGTTCTTTGTATATAAATGTTTGTCATGGTATATTAAACTATATACCACGTCACATATATATCCTTGTTTGAAATTATATGAACAATAATGACTAACTTATATACATATTATGGTATTTGAGCGTAGATACTGGGTTTCAATTCGTAAGATCCATGAAGAAAAAAATATTATCAATACTAAACAGTTTAGATTACTCGAGTGTACATCACAAAGTAAATAAGTAAAACCAAGTAAGACTGAGTTTAGAAGCAAGGAGGAAATTTTCTAGTATTCAATACGTTGAGAATTAAAATTATTTAGTACAATAATCCTTGTCAAATCAAAAAAC
>JXTC01000105.1:845673-901604 GCA_002914845.1 Trema orientale
CGGCGGTGCAGCGCCGGCTGGAGCGCGGCCCAGACGGCGGCCGGAGGTGGCTCCTCCTTGCTTCGGCCGTGGGTGACCCGAGAGAGAGAGAGAGTGAGTGAGTAACGGGAGGGGGAGAGGAAAAAAAAACAGATCTGGGTTTTTATTATTATTATTATTATTATTATTTTTTTTATAAATTTTGGTCAAAAGACCCTTTTTGACTGTTTTAAAAAGTCGGTTCTTACATAATGTTTATTCCATAGTTTGGTTTGCATTTTAGACAAAAGAATTAGAATGCTTATTCAATCAAGTAATGGAATGTGTCACGCCCCACTCCCGAGGACATGCGCCGTATACCTATAAGGCAAAGCCTAATAAATATGCAAGACATCTATCCACAATCCACAAAAATAAAGAATAATTAAACTCCAACAAATACCAATAATCATGTGCAATATAATAATTCCATTAAGTCTCCAAATGTTAAAAATCAACTATATAAAATACATACTATAATATAATAAATTTGTATTCATTGACCTTTCCAAACTTCATATTTTCCCAATAAAAATTAATGACTTTCCCTCTTTCACCCATGAACTCAAATGCATCCTAATTATCTAGATAAGTTCTCCCTTACTGAACCTCTTAACTGACGATCTTTAAAACCTGGGAGGAAAAAATGACAGGGTGAGCTAGAAGCCCAGTAAGTAACCAGTAACCTTATCTAGTAGGATCAAGCATATATAAACCAAAATCATTAACAAATATTTTTCAGAATAAATTTGGTTTCAGAAATCAATACTTTTGAAATATTCAAATCAAGTCATATAGTAAACAATTTGACAAAAAGGAGTAATAAGTTTCCAATTCTGTCTTTTTGAATCCCTTTTTAGTTAATAATAATTTTAATTATATTTCTCCCCAGTTTTTGGTGACTATGGCCACACTTAACCCTTGTGACTAGGTCCGAATCTGCCACAAATAACCCCTATAGTCGGATCTAAATCGGCCACAAATAATCCCTGTAGCTGGGTCCGAATATACTACAGATAACTTCTGTAGCTGGGTACAAATATACTACATTTAACCATGCAGCTAGGTCAGTACTATCCACATATAACCCCTGTGGATTGGGTCCACGTTCATAATCGCTGAAGAGAGTTTCAAAACACTTATTTACAATAACGAATCATAAACAATTTTATTTTCATCTTACTATAACATTGTAGTCATTCCAAAACAATTTTTTTGTTCAATAGTATTTCATATACTTGATCCATAATTTAGTATAAAACATAGAATCATGCTATTTTTTACAAAAATTACGTTATTTCAATAAAACAGATTTCTTTCAATAAATAATCTTAATACCAAAATATATTTTTACTTGAAGTCATATTTTAAAGAAAATACTTGCATGATTCTATTAGAGATAATAAAATAATAAAATATTTAGCTTTTGGCCGGGGAAAACTACTAGAAAAGATCACAGGTTACTTATCTCATTTGCTTTACCTATTTAACCAAAATGATTAATATAATTGTTCAACCACCTATTACCACATAAACCAGATATA
This sequence comes from Trema orientale, assembly GCA_002914845.1. Classification (NCBI taxonomy): domain Eukaryota; kingdom Viridiplantae; phylum Streptophyta; class Magnoliopsida; order Rosales; family Cannabaceae; genus Trema; species Trema orientale. The sequence goes on from JXTC01000105.1 coordinate 847,236, forward strand.
AGTATTAAATCACTAAAATCACACTCTAATTATACTAAAAAGACAACGACTACTTGCTACCCATGATATCTTATGGGATGAGATCTATAGTTTCTCCCGATAATGTCAATTTCCACGGTTCACAATAATCTTAACTTATCTCTGAAAATCACCAAACTCATGGAATAAGTTCTACAAGTCATGATAGTCCTAATAGTGTCAAAAATGCAGTTATGGGCTATATAGGTAAGCCCCATAAAGTCCAAAAAGCATACGTATTACTAAAAGTGCCAAAAATTTCATATTTTTCCAAATTCGTAGTACTCACTTCAAATGGTTATAACTCTCTGGTTATAAGTCCATTTTTTATAAATTATATGCTGTCGGAAAGATAATTCGATAAGCTTTTAAATCATATCAAATATGATCTAGTACCACTGAAAACCTCTATAAATGCAGTCGCAATTATTATTTTGTTTTTACATCTTAGCACAAAACTCAAAAATTCATAATTTTTAATCCACATAACCAAATCACATAAAATTTGTCTTGTTTGAATCCTAATATCAATAGACTTCTTTCTCTATCATATTCATTTCCATACTTGATAAATAATTTATGAGCAATTCAAAACCCTAACCTTAGACATTCAATTTCAATCCCGAAATTAAACTAAAACATAAAACTTAAGTGGTTAAGAGTTTATTACCTTAGGAGTGAGTCTCAAAAACTCATGACAATAGTTTTCTCCATCTTCTTCTTCTTAAACATGCATAGCCTTCTCTCTCTTTCTCTTTTATTTTAACACACAAAACTATCTCTTTGTGTTTTCCCATAAAACATACGTATAAAACTGAGCAGATTATTAGACCTTAGAGTTTCTTAAAGAGAGACTTATTTGATTACTAAATTAACCCCAAAGGCCACTATTAATTAAGGACTATATGGTCCTTTTATTTTATCCTTATATTATTTATATAATATAAATAAATTATATATAATTGCTTTTTTGTTTTTACAGGTTGTCACATTCTCACCCTCTAAAAAGAAGTTTAGTCTTCTAATCTTAAAGTCCCGTGTTCTCTAAAGAAAAAAATATTAATAGATCCACACATTCTTAGGAAAGTCTCGACACCTAGGTAAAACTATGATCATCACTTACTAAGTTGAAATGATCTTTCCATCAATACAATGCGAACTTGAGAAGGTGAACTTATTCCAATTTGAATGATTGAAACATAAAAGAGAGATCATCATTTTTAAAACTTATCTATCAATAATTCCATATTGTTTCTTGTTCATTGTGATAGCTCCTTTACACTTTCACCCAAAAAGAGAATAACATGATGACTCAAACTTTTCTTTGTACTAACAAAACAAATAAGAATTCTTAATAATTAAAATTCCGTAAACCTTTAGTACCTCTTTCAATCACATGCCTATAATGCTAAGAATACACTTCTTTTTCTTTCTCAATACTTCATATAGAGCTACTCTATTGCTAGATCGAAAACTAGAACTATATACAAATATTATCAAGAGTAATGTTTTCTTCCACAAACCTTTAAAACATTCTTCAATATATCCTCAGTGGTCCACATATACATATATACTTTTCTTTTTGACAATCAATTTATTTTAGATCAATATTATAAAACTCTAACGAATCTAATTTAATTTCCAAAATAACGCGCAAGGTCTCATAAAGCTTAAATATAATATGATATATTTATCATAAATAATCATAAGAATCCTCTTTAGTCTCATTCCCTCTAACTTTAATCTTCAATAGGGCAAAATATCAAAACTAAATCCAATTACTGAAGTTTACGTCAAATACAAATTCTACGCTTATAACCAAATTATATAGAATTCTAATTCTCAATGCTCACTCAAAATAACCATAAAGATCAAAACCTAATAATCGGTTAAGGGCATAAGCCAAGTCTAATAGTGGAAATGTGAGTATACTTAGTCAAATAATACATTTTGTAACTCATACTTCATAATTTGAGTTATCATTGATAATCTCGTTATAAAATTCCACTACCGTAATATCTTTCCCATATAGTATATCAAAAGTTTTCAACCTTCGTCTATATGGTCCTCATTGACTTTCCTATAGACTAAATACTAACAAATATGCTAAGTGACTTCTTTCATATACTAGTCCTCAACTTTTCTTAAACCTTTATCTTAATACTTCTAGGATTTCTAATGTCTCATATTATGATTTTCTCAAAAATATCTTTTACAACTAAGAGAGGTCAATAGAACCACAAATATGAATATTTTTCCATAAACCACATATTTCCTAAAAATCAAATAATTTATCTATCTTAGAAATATTGATCTACTTATATATTCCATTACATAACTGATCGACTTATATATTTCACTACATAACTGTTTTGAACTTTTGTTTTATAAACACAATTTTCTTTTTCTTTTTTTTTATCATCGATAATAGTCGAGTTCCTAATAGTAAAACACTAAGTTTTCTGAAAATTTTTATCTTATAATTCTTCTAGTTGCTCATCAAATAAGTACTCTTCAATTTGTTTGTGTAATATAATATAAATTTCTAGAGAAGAGTAACACCAAATACTCACGTCCTCCTATACGGTAACACTATAGAATAAAATTATAAACTCATTTACAACAACTATATATATTTTAATTTCAGCTCTACTATCTAGTATCCATAACCATAACCAAATTGTGTATTCACCATATCTTGACTTTTGCTTAGTTTTCAAAACAAATATTATTAAGGTAATATCATCTCAAAATTATCTAACCGCATAAGTCATTAAGGCTCCATAATATTTTTTTCTAGATAATATTATTCTCCAAATCAGTCCACCATTAGTTTTTCAAAATATCGCTCTCTAAATTATTATTCCACCTATAAATCATTAATGCTTATATTTCAATCATATCATCATCAATATTTATAGAAAAACTCACAGTAAGGCCTTTAACAAAACTAACCTATTTATCCTCAATCCTCTGGTAACAATAACATGTACTCTCATCAGTTAATATAAGCATAAATTGATATTTCTTATATTATCTCTTTGTCATTTATCATCAAGGAAACTAGTTATTCAATAAACTTAATGTACTCAATGTTTTATTGTATGTTCTAGCCCATAGCACAAATAATTCACTTTTTGAAAGAATTTGAAACATTTTCTCTCCATTATCCCATTAACTAATAAACTTAAATAAACATATTTTCCCCACATTGACACCATAACTAGGTAATCTCTATTCTATAAATCTCTTACATAGATAATATAAGATTAACAACTACTTAGAATAATCACACAATTTCATAGGAAATAATTTCTCTGCTCTAATAATTAACTTATAATTTTTTTTCAAATAGAGTCAAAAACACTATGGTACAGCTCAAGAGAAAGTAGAAGAAGATAGTAAGTAGACTCATAAAATTTTAATATCAACTCCAAAGTGAGACTCACTAACTCAATAACTATCCAATATCAATAATAAGAGTAGAAGAGTCCAATAACCTAGGTTCCTTAATCAAATACAAAAGGAAACTAATATCAAAAGTACTAAATACTAGAAACCTCAGTATTCAACTAATAGATCTTAATAATCAAAACTTAATAAGAGTACTCAACTTTAAACGATCCTAAAAGTCTATGTTCATTTTTAAACAATCCTAAAAGTCCACGTAATGTATATGATCACCAACTATGAAGTTCAAACTAATTGTTCCATCAATAACAAAATTTAAGAACGTGGACTTAACCTACTTTAATGTCTAAAAAGACCAAAGTAACAAACTTATTAAATTTAAACTAATCACCAACTCAATGAAACTCGAAACCATAATAGAAGTTAAGTCAAACTCAAACGATCTTAACTTAGTCACCTAATATTCTAAACCTCATAAGATTTACTTATCACGATCCAAATTATCAAACTTATCCTAAGCTCTGATACTACTTATAACACCACTGAGTCTCATCCAAAAGTGCTAGCTTAAAGGTACTTTTGAGCTCATAGACCATCACTTAAATCCCCATGATCTTTCCAAAACATACCCGATGTGGGACTTGGGGCGTTAGTGACAACTCGTAAAAAAAAGAGTAATCATATATATATATATAATTTATTTATATTATATAAATAATATAAGGATAAAATAAAAAGACCATATAGTACTTAATTAATAGTGGTCTTTGGGGTTAATTTAGTAATCGAATAAGTCTCTTTAAGAAACCCTAAGGTCTAATAATGTACTCAGTTTTATACGTACGTTTTATGGGAAAACATATAGAGATAGTTTTGTGTGTTAAAAAAAAAGGAGAAAGAGAGAGAATGCTATGCATGTTTAAGAAGAAAAAGATGGTAAAAACTATTGTCATGGGACTCCTACGGTAATAAACTCTTAACCACTTAAGTTTTATGTTTTAGTTTAATTTCGGGATTGAAATTGAATGTTTAGGGTTAGGAGTTTGAATTTTTCATAAATTATTTATCAAATATGGGGATGAATTTGATAAAAAAAAAAGTATTAGGATTCAAAAAAGACAAATTTTATGTGATTTAGTTGTGTGGATTAAAAGTTATGAATTTTTGAGTTTTGAGCTAAGATATAAAAAAGCAACAGTAATTGCGACTGCATTTATAGAGGCTTTTCATAATCTGATTATGTCATATTTAATATATTAGAAAGCTTATCGAATTATCCTTTTAACGGTATATAATTTGTTAAAAACGGACTTATAACCAGAGAGTTATAATCATTTGAAGTGAGTACTATGAATCTGGAAAAATATGAAATTTTTGGCACTTTTAAGTAAAATGTGGCAGCGGCTTTTGGGCTTTATGGGGCTTTCCTATGGAGCCCATAACTGCATTCTTGATACTATTAGGACTCTCATTACTTGTAGAAGTTTGGTGATTTTTAAATATAAGTTAAGATTATTGTGAACTATAGAAATTAACATTATCGGGAGAAACTATAGACTTCATCCCGTAAAATATCATGGGCAGCAAGTAGTCGTCATTTTTTTAGTTTAATTGGAGTGTGAGTTCAGTGATTTGATACTTATATCTGGTTTATGTGGTAATAGGTGTTTGAACAATTATATTGATCATTTTGGTTAAATAGGTAAAGCGAATGAGGTAAGTAACCTTTGATTTTTTCTAGTAGTTTTCATCGTCCAAAAGCTAAATATTTTATTGTTTTATTATTTCTAATAGAATCATGTTTACAGGCATTTTCTATAAATTATGATTTCAAGTATATTTTGGTATTAAGATTATTTATTGAAAGAAATCTATTTTATTGAAATAACATAATTTTTATGAAAAATAGTATGATTCTATGTTTTATATTAAATAATGGATCAAGTATATGAAATACTATTGAACGTGGTTATAAGAAAATTATTTTGGAATAATTACAATATTATAATAAGATAAAAGAAAAATTGTTTATGATTCATTACTATAAATAAGTGTTTTGAAATTTTTTTCAGTGACTATACACATGGACCCAATCCACAGGGATTATATGTAGAGAGTACTGACCTAGCTGCAAGGTTAAATGTAGTAAATTCGTACCTAGCTACAGAGGTTATTTGTAGTAGATTCGGACCCAACTACAGAGGTTATTTGTGATAGATTTCGAACGAGTCATAGGGGTTAAGTGTGGCCATAGTCGTCAAAAACTGGGGAGAAGTATAATTGAAATTATTATTGATTAAAAAGGGATTCGAAAAGATAGAATTGGAAACTTATTACTTCTTTTTTGTCAAATTGTTTACTAAATGACTTGATTTGAATATTTTCAAAAATATTGATTTTTGAAACCAAATTTGTTCTGAAAAATATTTGTTAATGACTTTGGTTTACATATGCTTGATCCTACTAGATAAGGTTACTGGTTATTTACTGGACTTCTAGCTCGCCCTTTAATTTTTCCCTCCCAAGTTTTAAAGATCGTCAGTTAAGAAGTTCACTAAGGGAGAACTTGTCTAGATAATTGGGATGCATTTTAGTTCATGAATGAAAGAGGGAAAGTCATTCATTTTTATTAGAAAAACATAAAGATTGTGTTGACTCATGCTTTGTACCATCAATCTTATACTCATGTTTTGAAGCTAACAAACATATGATTAAGAACTAATAATCTACTTGAGTATATAGCAATCTAATTTGAAAGGATCGTAAGACATTTAAGATGGATCATGGAAAAGAGCTTGAAGACAAAGATCAAGAATGCAAGACCCAGACTAATAAAGGTTAAATATTTAGTTCTTATATTTGACTATATGTTTATACATGATATAATCTTTAATAGCTCAAATTTTTCATAAAATTGTAAATTTTCAAACCATTACTGTCAAACTTGTTTATCTCCAATTAAAATATGGAATTTATTTTAGACAAACTTTTAAATTGATTTATGAATTTCTATAATATCCATATTTCATAAAAATGAATTTTAGAAGTTTCAAATTTGAAAAGAATCGAAAACGACTTGGAATAAAAACAAAAATATGCTCTCGAGCAATTTCGGCAGACTGGTCCTCAGAATTGGTCGACCGATTCCTCTGTCCAACTTTTTACAGATTTTCAAATTTGACCGTTAGAACCGCACTATCGATGGCTAGTATTTTCGATCGACTGAAAATACACTTTCGGTTTACCGAAAATGACAGATTGTCTATCAAACAGTCTAAAACGTCTAGTTTTCATTCTAATCTATAAATAGAAGCTTTTCTAACACTTGAAACAATTTTTGAATATTCATACATTGCTTTAATCATACTTTCAAGTTGTTCAAATCATCTTTGGTGATTCAAACTTCCAAATCTATTTTTTCACAAAAGTCACTTGAGCCAAACTAGATTATATCTTGTGTTCTCATTTATTCTCTCTAGGCCTACCTTGTATTTATCATCTTCTTTAGAGAGATTCTAGTTGAATGTTTCAACAAACAAAAACTAAATTATATTTGTGAGGTGAGGTTGACACCGGACTTATAAACAACCCAGTTTAGGTGAGATTGGCACTGGAGCCTGAACAATTCGAGTTAGGCGTGATAGAGCTGGATTCAAGACTATTGTAAAGGCTTGAGTGTGCCTAAGGAGAAGTTACTCGTTGTGTAAAAAGGTCGGTCATGCCCATTCTCTTGATTCGATAGTGGAAAGCTCGAAACGGGTTGCCAGGAGCCGGGGACGTAGATAAACCATCGTGTTTTTGAATCTTATAAAAATAGTATTTGTATTTCTCTTTCCCTATCTCTTTAAATTATTTACCTTGAGCTTATGCATGCTATTTAAGCTACTTTTACTTGATATTGTTATTACTTGCATAATTTACTTGCTTATCGTGAAAAGTTTTGCAAAAGTTTTTAAAACCAAATTCACCCCTCCTATTGGGTTAGCTAATCTTGGGCTAATAATTAGTATCAGAGCTTGGTGCTCAAATTTTTAAAACTGTTTTTGAGATGGCTAACCCAAACAATTTTTCTTTTCAATATAAGAGGTTGTCACCATCTAAACCACTATTTTTCAATGAAAGTGATTTTAACTATTGGAGAAGCTGGATAGATACTTACCTTAGGTCTATTGATTTTGATTTATAGTACATTGTCACTAAAGGTTCATTGAAAATAAATAAAATTGTTGATGGTAGAGAAGTGGAGAAAGACATAGAAGAATATGATGAAAAAGACAAAGTCACTTTCACAAAAAATGGAAGAGCTAGAAATATTCTTATGTGTGGTTTAGATAGGAATATTTATAACAATATCGAAAAGGCTAGAGATGAACATAAACTATTGAACATGCTAGAAGTTTCTTATCAAGGAACTAGTTCCACGAAAAAAAATAGAATCAATATTTTTACTAAAAACTATGAGTTGTTCAAAATGGAAAAAGATAAATCTATTTCTCAAATATTTACTAGATTCACTACTATTATTAACTCTCTTAGTGCTCTAGGAAAAATATTTTCAAATGATGAGTTGGTGAGCAAAATCCTTAGAAGTCTTCCTCGTGCATATAGAAGCAAAGTAGTGGCTATTCAAGAAGCGAAAGACCCTAGCAAACTTCCACTTGAAGAACTTATGGGTTCTCTCATGACTCATAAAATCCTTATGAAGGAAATAAATGAAGATGAAATAGAGGAGAAGAAAAAGAAAGGAATTGCCTTTAAAGCCGCTATGCAAGAAAATGATGAGGAAGAAGAAGAGTTTTCGGATAGTGAGTTAGAAGACATTACCTTACTTACCAAGAGGTACAAGAAGTACTTAAACTTCAAAAAGAATAATTTCAAGAAGAACACCAAAGGTAATGACTTTCGAGAGAAGAAAGTGAAAGATGATTCGATCACTTACTTTGAATGTAAGAAACCCAGACACATGAAGAACGAATGCCCTCTAAGAAGAAATATGAGAAAGAAGGCAATGAAGGCCATTTGGGATGATAGTGAAGAAGAAGAATCCGATGGAGAAGAACAAGAAGAAATTACCAACATGTGCTTCATGGCAATAGAAAATGAGGTAGGCTCTCTTGAACCTAAAAGTAAAGTTCATGATGATAGTGATACTAGTAGTAATTTTAGTAGAAATGATAGTGATTGTGATTTATCTTATGAAAGTTTATTGAGTGATTTCAATGATTTACACAAAAACTATGAAAAACTCATTTTCAAGAATAATGCTCTTAAAAAGAAAATTCTTAGTTTGTCAAAAATAGTTGAAGAGTTTACAAAAGAAAGGGAAGTAAAATTACCTTGTAGTAATTGTGATATTTTGTCCAAAAAAAATACTTCCTTAAATAACAAGATTTTTGACTTGACAAATATTGTCCACACATTTACAAATGGAAAGAAAAATTTTGACATAATGCTTGGTAGACAAAAATGTGTTTTTGACAAAGGAGGTATTGGGTATAAATCTTCCATAAAACAAAAATACCTCAAAAATTATTTTGTGAAAGCCAGTACAAGTGACACAAAGCATACTTGCACATATTGCAATCAAGATAGACACACTAGTTTTTTATGCTTTGTAAAGAAAAATGCATATTTTGGTGAAAAATTAGCTTGGGTACCAAAAGAATCTAGAACTAAAACTCAAGGACCCAAATTAGTATGGGTACCAAAAATCAAAGTTTGATTCTTACTTGTAGGTACTAAAGAAGAAGAACTTTTGGTTCTTGGATAGTGGTTGCTCTAAACACATGATCAGAGACTGCTCCTTGCTTTCATCATTCACAAAAAGAAATAGAGGATATGATACTTTTGGAGACAATGCTAAAGGCAAAATTTTTGGTATAGGTAATATTGGTACTACTTCCTCTCCCATTATAGAAAATATTTTACTTGTTGATAGTCTTAAACAGAATTTACTTAGCATTAGTCAACTATTATTGAGTTATTTTTGAGCCTTCCAAATACTTGATTGAGGATACTTGTTCAAAAGAAATTATTTTTGAAGGAGAAAGAAAAGATAATGTTTATACTATCGATGTTGAAAAATATTTTAGTCAAGATAAATGTTTTTCAGTTTTAAAAGATGATTCTTGGCTTTGGCATAGAAGACTTGGACATGCTAGCATAAATACTATCTCTAAATTTTCAAAGAAAAACCTTGTTAGTGGTCTCCCTAGCTTACTTTTTTAAAAAGACAATGTTTGTGATGCATGTCAATTTGAAAAATAAGTAAAAAGCTCTTTTAAATCCAAAAACACTATTACTACTTCTAGACCTTTGCAACTACTTCACACAGATTTATTTGGACCATCAAGAGTAGCTAGTCTTGGTGGAAAATACTATGCTTTTGTGATAGTTGATGATTTTTTAAGATTAACTTGGGTTCTATTTATTGCTCATAAAAACGATGTTTTAAATGTCCTTACTATCTTTTGTAAGAAAGTACAAAATGAAAAAGGATACACCATCACATCTATTAGAAGTTATCATGGTGGTGAGTTTGAAAATGATGAAATGGAAGCCTTTTACTACAAAAATGATTTTGATCATAATTTTTCAACTCCTAGAACTCCACAACAAAATGGAGTTGTAGAAAGAAAGAATAGAACTTTACAAGAAATGGAACAAAGCATGCTAAATGAAAATGGTTTGCCAAAATATTTTTGAGTCGAAGCGGTTAGTACCGCTTGTCATATTGTGAATAGAGTTATGATAAGGCCAATTTTGAACAAGACACCTTGTGAGCTTTAGAAGGATAGGAAACCCAACATTGGCTATTTTAAAGTTTTTGGTTATAAATATTTTATCTTGAATACTAAAGATAACTTGGTAAAATTTGATTCAAAATCTGATGTTGATATTTTTCTTGGATATTCTACTACTAGTAAGGCTTATAGAGTTTTTAACAAAAGAATATTGGTAGTAGAAGAATCTATGCATGTTATTTTTGATAAGGCTAACGCTCTCCTTGAGGAGAGAAAATTAGATGATGTTACTGTTATAGGTATGGAACCAAGCTTCAATGAGCCTAGTATCAATGAGAAAACAAACGAAGAAAAGGACATCCAACTACAATAAGATGTTAAGGAAGAAAAGGAAAGTAAAAATGATAACACTCTCTCTCTTCCTCAAGATTTAAAATTTAACTATGCTCATCCTAAGGACCAAATTCTAGGTGATCCCTTACAAGAAGTCAAGACTAGAGTATCACTTAGAAATATTTGCAATAACATGACTTTTATCTCTCAAATTGAACCAAAAAATTTTAAAGATGCTGAAAAAGATTAATCATGGATTTTAGCTAAGCAAGAAGAATTAAATCAATTTAAAAAAAATGATGTATGGGAATTAGTTCCAAGACCTAAAGATGAATCGGTTATTGGAACTAAATGGGTCTTTAGAAATAAAGTATATGAGCATGGAGTGATTATGAAAAACAAAGCTAGACTAGTAGATCAAAGTTTCAGTCATGAAAAAGGTATCGATTATGAAGAAACCTTCGCACCCGTAGCAAGATTAGAATCCATAAGGATGCTCTTAGCATTTGCATGTCATAAGGATTTTATCCTATACCAAATGGATGTTAAGAGTGCATTTCTAAATGGATACATTTTAGAAGAAGTACATGTAGCCCAACCCCCCAGTTTTAAAAATCATAAGTATCCAGATCATGTTTTTAAATTGAAAAAGACTCTTTATGGTTTAAAGAAAGCTCCTAGAGCTTGGTGTGATAGATTAAGCAAATTCCTAATTTTAAATGGTTTTACTATGGTAAAAGCATATACTACTCTTTTTATAAAAAGAAAAAGGGGAGAGATGATTAGAGTCCAAATTTATGTTGATGATATTATATTTGGTGCTACTAATGTTTCTCTGTGTGAAGAATTTTCTAAAAGTATGCATAATGATTTAAAGATGAGCATGATGGGAGAACTCAATTTCTTCCAAGGACTCCAAATCAAACAAAGCAAAGAAGGCATTTTCATCAATCAATCCAAGCACATCAAATATGATGAGGACGTGGCAAGCACGAGAGCATGGAATGCAGATCCTATCTAAGTTCCCATTGGTCCAGTTACAAGAGCCCGTGCAAAGAAATTCCAAAATGTATTAAGTGGGCTGATTCAAGGGATTTGGGTTCAAACATGCACGTGGAGGCCCATTGATAGAGATGAATGGATTTCTAAGCCCATAACAAGCTTAATTCAAGTGCAAGAAAGTCAATAGGCGCATAGAAATCTGCCTTGTACTTGATCGCCAAGTCATAGCTTACTTTCCTATTTTGATTATTAGTTTCCCAAAACAATTTATTTACTTGTTTCCTTTTCTTTATTGGCATGTAATAAGCTGAAAATTAAGAGACTAAAATCAGATTGATTCTCTTTTAATTGAGGCCGAGTTTAGGATAGTTATTAGGTGGTAATTTTCTAACTTTCCTTCTCTGGTTTTGGTAAGTTACCTTAGGCATTTTTTAAGGTTTTATGACTAAAAGTTTCGTGGCCCTTGGCCTATATATTGTACACTTTTCATTCAATAAGATCATATTACGATCTCATTAAAATTAAGAGCAATTTTTCTTTGGTTCTTTGAGAACTTATTTGAACTTATCAGAATTCTTTGTGGCGTTCATCCTATGACTTATCAATCGAGTTTTCAGTCCTTGATTATGGCGTCGTCCTTCATACCAAGGTTCACATCTCTTTATAGGTGTTGGGTCTAGGTTTCCATCTGAATCTGATTGTAGAACGGTCCTAGGCATCATCTTTGTTTCGAGTTTTATCACAAGTTGGCGGGGTTCATATCAAAATATATGTTGAAGAAGTTCGATATGGAGAACTTCAAGTCAGTGAGAACACCCATGAGCTCTTCAATCAAGCTGGACAAAGACAAAAATAGTAAAATAGTTCATATCACTAAATATCGAGGTATGATCGGATCACTACTTTACTTAATGGCTAGTAGACTGGATATAATGTTTAGTATTTGTCTATGTGCTAGATTTCAATCTAATCCTAAGGATTCACATCTTAGTGTAGTAAAACGTATTTTGAAATATTTACAAGGCACACACTTTAACATTATTAGTTTTTTGGATGCGGACTTTGCCGGTTGTCAAACCGATCGCAAGAGCACTAGTGGCACTTGTCATTTTTTTGGTTACTCACCTGTGTCATGGTTTAGCAAGAAACAAAATTCTGTTACTCTTTCTACTACTGAAGCCGAATATATCTCTTCTGGTAGTTATTGTGCTCAAATTCTATGGATGAAACAAATACTAATAGATTTTGGAATGAATTATAATCATGTACCTATTAAATGTGATAATACTAGTGCTATCAATTTTTCCAAAAATCCAATTTTGCATTTACGAGCTAAGCATATTGATATTAGACATCATTTTCTTCGTGATCATATGCAAAAAAGTAACATTGTACTTGAATTTGTGTGCACGGAAAAACAACTAGCTAATATTTTTATTAAACTTCTTAGCGAGGATCGATTTTGCATGATTCGTATAGAACTTGATATGATTGATCATAATGAGCTTCATTGATTCTCTCTATGTTTAAAAGTTGCTTGATCTATTGTGTATGTTCATTAAATTGTTGACTTCCCAGTGTTTTCATTGTTGGCTTAAATGCTTCTACTGTTTTAAATCATTTTTCACTGAAAAACTATGAAAAGAGGGGAATCGGCAGAACAAAAAGTTTTTCGGCCTACCGAAAACTCCCCTGGAAATTGCCGTTTTCGACAGACCGAAAAGCAGTTTTCGGTCTACTGAAAATGCATAGATCAAATTCTATTTAAGGCTTTTCAATGGTTTTTCTCTCACTTTTCATCTCTTTCTCCACTGAATACTCTCTCTCTCTTACCCTAAAACTATCTCTTCTCATTCCTACTTAAATTTCTCTCTAGATTACTCAATTTTCTCTCAACCAGAGTTCATTCCATCGCTTTTACTCTATTTCTCATTGTTCTTCACTCTCTTTTATCACCCAAATCAGATTTTTCCTCTTTTCAGACCCTAGAATTCGAATTTGGGGCTGTTTTTGTTTGAGTCTCTGTTCTATGATCATATTTCTTGTCCAATGGCTCCTAGAAGGGAAAACCCAAGGCATAAAGGCAAGGAAATTCGACCAAAGGAGTCTGAATAATGCACCAAAGCAAGGTTTGATATTCCTCTATTAGAATCACCTGCTCTTATGACTAGATACAAAGAAATTTTCTCTAAGTATAGTATTGTTTGGGATAGAACTTTCAATTTCAGAGACTTAGAGTACGTGAATTTTCGTAAGTATACTGAAAATATAGGTTGGTCTGAATTCTACTTTATTAGGGAGATAGGGTATCCTAGGTTAGTTAGAAGTTTCTATGCTTGTACTAACATCTCTAGGAGACAACATGTTATCTATGATTCCCTTAAGAGAATTGACTTTGAGGTCACTAAACGACTCCTAGCAGATCTTTTTCATTTACTATTGGGTAGTTATAAGTTTCCTATAACCAATTCTTGGCCTATGATCGAGGACTTTGACCCTCAACAAGCCTTAATTCGAGTCTGTTCCACTGATAGTTTTCAGCCTAAGCCTTATGTCACTGATCTTACTCTAGAGGCTAGGATTCTGTTTCAATTTGTGTCTCAGAACATGATTCCTAGAGGTGGTCATAGGGATGCACCTACTTTCTGTGATCTTATTTTTGTTGATTCTATTCTTATTGGGAGAAAGATAAACATTTTCTTATCCTTTCTCCCTAGCCATGACCTGAAACTCTCCAGCTCCTTTCTAGACTTCTCTTAACTCCTCTTAGCTATATCCAAGAGTTTCTAAGCGGTAGAACTCAAATTGGAACTCAAAAAATTAAGATAGGTCCAAACTAGTCAAGGTAATTCTACTAGTTTCCCTTCCATGGTTTTGTTTTCTTATTTCAATTCTCCAATTGATACCACTTAAATAATGGTTCCTCTAGGTCCTCTTGAGTCCTAAAATCAAAATCAAAGCCTTGGGAATCAATTTGGTGGAGGTAGAAGCTAAGAGATTCAACAAAAGTTCAAACTAGTCAAGGTGAGCTTTTCTGGAATTTAGAATTGGTAATTTATTTTTTTTGCTTTAGATCGTAAATCAAAGCTTTTATTTGATGAATAAAGGTCCTAGGAAACCTTATGCATTACTGGAAACATAGAATTAAAGTGGAAGATTAAAGTTAGATTGAAAGCCCCAGAGTTTGCTATTTATGGATTTAGGTGTTTTCATTGTTAGAATAAGTTCTCTATATTTGTAATCTGATTTTATAAGATTTAAATGTATATTTTGTTGATCCCATTATGTAAATATATTTGTTTGGTTGCTGGTTGTGATAATAGAAAAGTGTAAAAGTACTTTTAAACTTTGTTTAACCGAAAGGAATTCAAGTGTACCTAAGTTGTTCTAAATGATCCTCTTTGAGGTGTATATGTGGTAATTGACTTATAAAATATTACTGCAGGTTTAAGACCATGATTTTAATCATGTGGAAATGTTCTAAAAATAGGAGAGGTGCTGTCCAAATATTTTTAAAACCAAATGATACCATTTAGAAGCAAATGGACTAGTTTTTATGAAAGTTTGTGCCATTTCAGATCATTTTTGTACTAAGGAACTAGCATTCATGTTTTAATGATTTTAATCAGTTTTCAATGCTAGTCATTGGCTATTACATACCTCATGTCACTTGTACACTTTCGGGTCATATTGTGATTAAGTTTCCTGATTTTGTGAAAGATGTCATTTCAGTGTTATGGTTATTTTCTTTAAGCATTTTACGTTGTAGTAATCATTTTGTAATGAAATTCATATCAGATCTTCCACACACCTTGCCACAGAGGATACTGACCCTTTTCACTATCTTTTCTATCAGACACAAGATAAGTAAAAATTTATTTTAACTGCAATACAAGAACATTAGTAGGTACAAGATGTTTTCCTACATGCTTATGTGTATTATATTAATTAGATTTTTTTCATATAGTTGGTGTAATGTTTACAAAAGACATAAGCATGGCATGATGATTTAAGCATGATTTTCAAAGAAGTGAAGTTTTCCACGCATTGGATTTAAAGTAGTACTATTGTACTGATTTTACGAGATATATTTTAAGTATATTGTTTAGTCTGTCTGCGTAGGGTAAGTATGGTTTGTACAGGCATCCTTCCCACATAGGTGAGCACGGCTTTCCAACTATGGGGACTGAGCATTGTACTATGAGATTTATTAGGTGTATTACTAGGTCGGTCTGCATTGAGTAGTTATAGTTCGTATTGGCCATGTATTTCCTTCCTGTATGGGTGGGATCGGCCTACTGACTGCCACGACTTTGTAGTGTACTCATGGGCCCAATAAAGAAACGTTTTCTAAGAAAAGTGCATCAGAATGGAAAGTTAAGAAAGAAAGAGTACAATGGGAATTAAAATAAAGTGTATGCATGAAGCACGTTCACGAGCATGCATGATCTTTACTTATTGAACATTAGCTCATTTAGTTCCTATGATGCAGGTGAGGAGATTTATGATATATAGAGTTGCTAGTTAGCTAGCACGCTTTCTTGTCGCTATGATCATACAGATGTAGACGAGCTTGACTTATGGGCAATATTTTCTTTGAATTTTGATATTTTGGTGTGTTGTAAATATTACTATTGATGGTAAGATAAACTGATAAAGACTTTTTAGTTGTACATTTTGTAAAGACACTTTTAGCAAGTAATGCCTCGCAGTTGCTTTGTCTAAAAGTTTTAGAAAGTTCAAATTTGCCTACTTTTTTATAAAACTAAAGATATGGTTTAAGAAAGAATAATACTTCATAGTTTGACTGTATACTTCAAGAGTTAAGGCATTGTTTGACCATAACTCCTATACTTTCTATACCCACTGGATCAAGAACATTTGTTATTTATAGTGATGCTTCAATGAATAGTCTAGGATGTGTGTTGATGCAAAATGATAAGGTGATCGCCTATGCTTCTAGACAACTGAAAGAATGAAAAAAAATATCCTACTCATGATTTGGAGATATTAGCAATAGTTTTTGTACTGAAGATTTGGAGACACTATCTTTATGGTGAAAGATGTCAAATCTACACAGACTATAAAAGTCTCAAGTTTTTTTTTACCCAAAAGGAACTGAATATGAGACAGAGAAGATGGCTTGAACTAGTGAAAGATTATGACTGTGAGATTAACTATCATCTAGGAAAAGCTAATGTGGTTGCAGATTCTCTGAGTAGAAAATCATTAGCTACTATGTCACCTAAGTATATTGATTGGAAACATCTTTTATTAGATTTGCATCGATTGGAATTAGAGACAGTGCCTACAGGTTTAACAAAGAAATTAGCAGCTTTTACGTTGTAACCTACAATTTTGGAGAGAATTAAGCAAAGCTAGAATATAGATCCCTATCTGACAAGTTTAAAGACTAAGATAGAGTCTAGAAAGGACGTGGCCTTCCAGATTTCTAGTAATGGTATAATCAGATACAAAAATAGACCGTGTGTGCCAGATGGAACAATTAGAAAGGAGATATTGACAGAAGCTCACACTACTTCCTACTTTGTTCATCCCGGTACTACAAAAATGTATAGGGATTTGAAAATGTATTACTAGTGGCTAGGTATGAAGAATGATGTGATTGAGTTTGTAGAGCAATGCCTCACATGTCAACAAGTTAAAGCTGAACATCAAAGACTTGGTGATACATTGAAGCCTATGCACGTGCCACAATAGAAATGGGAAGAGATTGCTATGGATTTGGTTGTTGGACTTCCTAAGACAAATAAAGGTCATGATGACATTTGAGTGATTGTGGATAGATATACTAAGTCAACCCATTTCTTGCCAATTAAAGTAACTTATAGCTTGGATCAGTTAGCTCAGTTGTATGTTCAAGAAATCATTAGACTACATGGTGTTCTAAAGGTTATCATTTCTGACCGAGATTCTAGACTCACTTCAAAATTCTGGAAGAGGATTCAGGAGGCTATGGATACAAAACTGGCATTCAGTTATAGCTTTTCATCCTCAAACAAATGGACAATCAGAGAGAACTATACAGAGCTTGTGTGTTAGATTTTCATAGATCTTGGAGCAAATACTTGTCACTGATAGAATTTGCCTACAACAATAGTTATCAAGCTTCAATTGAAATGCCTCTGTATAAAGCATTGTATGGAAGAAAATGTAGATCTCTAATTCACCAGGATAAGATGGGAGAAAGGAAATTTCTTAGTCCAGAATTGGTGAGAGAAACAACTGAAGTAGTAGAAAAGATTCGTAAAAGGTTATTAGCTGTTCAAAATAGATAGAAATATTATACTGATCCTAGAAGGAGAGAAGTCAAGTTTAATGTTGGGGACAAAGTATTTTTAAAGGTTGCTCCTATGAAAGGAATCATGAGATTTGGGAAGAAAGGAAAGCTTAGTTCCAGATATGTAGACCCATTTGAGATACTTGACAAAGTTGGAGATGTTGCCTATAGACTTGCTTTGCCACCCTCACTGTCAAGTGTACACAATATTTTTCACGTCTCTATGTTAAGAAGATATATTCCAAACCCTTCAAATGTTTTGAGTTTTGAGCCATTAGAGTTAAGCCAAAATGTGAGCTGGGAAGTACAATCAGTGGAGATTTTGGATAAAAAAGAAAAAGAGCTTAGAAACAAGAAGATTCCTTTGGTCAAAGTACTCTGGAGGAATCATAAAATAGAAGAAGCCACATGGGAAAGAGAAAAAGAGATGAAAATTAAGTATCCTCACTTATTTGAGTAAGCAAATTTCGAGGATAAAATTTAATAAGGAGGGAAGGATTGTGATGCTCAAAATTCTCACATGCATAATATGCCAATAATAAACTTGTTCATATTGCATAACAGACATATCAACTAACTAATATCAACTATATGATAAATTACTTATTCTAATTATTAAATACTTTCGATCTGTATTACTGTACTATATTTGTTGAAGTGCTCCCATACAGTGTAAAGGCTCAGTACCCTCAAAGAGAGAGAGCTTGGTGTGTGAAAGGAACAAAGAATATATTCATTATAACAATATAATGTGCATATGCATGATAATTGTGTTTGCTGATAATTTAATCAAATAGTAGTTTTTCAGTAAAACATATTCTTTATGCTTTTCGGGACTAAATTCACAGTGCGTTTAACACATCAAATAGTATTGATTCAATATTTAGGACTCATTTATAGCATTTTATTTGTCGGCCCCAAGTAAGCTTGAGGTGGCATTCAGGACACTAATTGATGTTTTGCTGCATTAAACTAGCTTAGATTCAGCTTAATCGCGTAATGTTATCTTTATGCATTCTATTAATTAGGCATTGATACTATGTTTGCATTATTAATTGGAGTCAAATTGACTTATTTTTATGCTTAATGATTGGTTTTCGGGCTAAGTTCCACCAGATTACAATAAGATTGGCCACACAGAATCATAAGTCAAAATATGACTAGATTTCACTTTCTAAGCTAGGTTTCACCATTTTAGTCTACACTTGGGTGTATAGGACTGACCAGCAATGTGGTGAGTATGTTAAAGATGTTTTAGAGCTGGACATTGAAAGTAATATGCAAAATACCTAAAATATTCCTTAGAATTTAAGTTATGCCATTTCTTAGTCATTAAGTATCACTTTTAGAACAAATCTGATCATTTTCTTATCCTTTCTCTCTAGCCACAACTTGAAACTCCCTAACTCCTTTCTAGACTTCTCTCAACTCCCCTTAGCCATATGCAAGAGTTTCTAAGTGGTAGAACTCAAATTATAGCTCAAGAAAGCAAGATAAGTCAAAACTAGTCAAGGTAATTCTACTAGTTCTCCTTCCTAGGTTTTATTTTCTTATTTTAATTCTCTACTTGATACCACTTAAATAATGGTTCCTCTAGGTCCTTTTGAGTCCTAAAATCAAAATCAAAGCCTCGGGAATTAATTTGCTGGAGGTAGAAGGCAAGAGATTTAACAAAAGTTCAAACTAGTCAAGGTGAGCTTTTTGTAGAATTTAGAATTGGTAATTTATTTCTTTTGCTTTAGCTCTTAAATCAAAGCTTTTATTTGATGAATATAGGTCCTAGGAAACCTTATATATTATTGAAAAGATAGAATTTAAGTGGAGGATTAAAGTTATATTAAAAGCCCCAAAGTTTGCTATTTATGGATATAGGTGTTTTCATTGTTAGAATAAATTCTCTATACTTGTAATCTGATTTTATAAAATTGAAACGTATATTTTGTTGATCCCATTATGTAAATATATGTATTTGGCTGCTGGTTGTGACAATAGAAAAGTGTAAAAGTGGTTTTAAACTTTGTTTAGACTAAAAAGAATTCAAGTGCACCTAGGTTGTTCTAAATGATCCTCTTTGAGGTGTATATGTGAGAATTGACCGGTAAAATGTTCTTGCAGGTTTAAGACTATGATTTTAATCATATGGGAATATTCTAAAAATAGGGGAGGTATTGTCCAAATATTTTTAAAACCAAATGATGCCATTTAGAAGCAAATGAACTAGTTTTTACGAAAGTTTGTGCCATTTTGGATCATTTTTGTACTAAGGAACTAGCATTCATATTTTGATAATTTTAATCAGTTTTCAATGCTAGTCATTGGCTATTACATACCTCATGTCACTTGAATACTTTCGGATCATATTGTGATTAAGTTTCCTGATTTTGTGAAAGATGTGATTTTAGTCTTGTAATTGTTTTATTTAAGCATTTTACATTATAGTGATCATTTTAATAATGAAATTCATATCAAGTCTTCCACACACCTTGCCATAGAGGATACTGACCCTTTTCACTATCTTTTCTGTCGGACACAAGGTAAGAAAAGATTTATTTTAACTGCAACACAAGAATATTAGTACGTACAAGATGTTTTCCTATATACTAATGTGTATTATATTAATTATATTTTTTTTCATACGATTGGTGTAATGTTTACGAAAGACATAAGCATGGCATGATTATTTAAGCATAATTTTCAAAAAAGTAAAGTTTTCCACGCATTGGATTTAAAGTGATACCATTAAACTGATTTTACGAGATATATTTTAAGTACATTATTTAGTCTGTCTGTGTTGGGTAAGTATAGTTTGCACAGGCATCCTTCCTGCATAGGTGGGCACGGCTTACCGACTGCCGGGGCTGAGCATTGTACTATGAGATTTATTAGGTGCATTACCTAATCGATCTGCATTGGGTAGGTATTGTTCGTATTGACCATGTGTTTCCTTCCCGCATAAGTGGACATAGCCTACCAACTGCCACGACTTTGTAGTATACTCAAGGGCCCTATAAACATTTGTTTTCTAAGAAAAGTGCATCAAAACAAAAAGTTATGAAAGAAAGAGTACAATAAGAATTTGAATAAAGTGTATGCATGAAGCATGTTTACGAGCATACATGATCTTTACTTACTGAGCATTAGCTCATTTCGTTCCTATAATACAGGTGAGGAGATATATGACGTATAGAGTTACTGGTTGGCTAGCACGCTTTCTTGTCACCATGATCATATAGATGTAGACGAGCTTGACTTGTGGGCGATATTTTATTTGAATTTTGATATTTTGGTATATTGTAAATATTACTGTTAATGGCAAGATAAACTAATAAGGACTTTTTAGTTATACGTTTTGTAAAGACACTTTTAGCAAGTAATACCTCACAGTTGCTTTGTCTAAAAGTTTAAGAAAGTTCAAATTTGCCCACCATTTTATAAAACTAAAGATATGATTTAAGAAAGAATAATACTTCATAGTTTGGCTGTATATGACAATATAGTTAAACTAAGGGGTATTACAAGTTTACATTCTTTTAATTAGGCATATTTTGAGGGGAAGCATTCAAGATTTGGTAAGGACACTTATCTCTATTTCATTTCTTGTTCCTTACTTCTTTTTTAATCAAATGTTTGTTATCATCAAAAAGGAGGAAATTGTTGACTCATGCTTCGTACCATCAATCTTATACTCATGTATTGAAGCTAACAAACATATGATTAAAAACTAACAATCTATTTGAGTGTATAGCAATCTAATTTGAAAAGACCATAAGACATTCAAGATAAATCATGCAAAAGAGTTTGAAGACAAAGATCAAGAATGCAAGACCTAGACTAGTAAAGGTTAAATATTCAGTTCTTGTATTTGAATATATGTTTACACATAATATGATCTTAATAGCTCAAATTTTTCATAAAATTAGAAATTTTCAAACCATTATTGTCAAACATATTTATCTCTAATTAAAATATGAAATTTATTTTACATAAGCTTTTAAATTTATTTATGAATTTCTATAGTATCCATATTTCATAAAAATCAATTTATAAGTCACAAATTTGAAAAGAATCAAAAATGACTTGAAATAAAAATCAAAACATTCTCTCTAGCAGTTTCGGCAGACCGGTCCTCAGAATCAGTCGATCAATTCCTCTGTCCAACCTTTTACAAATTTTCAAATTCGACCGTTAGGACCACTCTACCAACAGCTAATATTTTTGGTCGACCGAAAATGATAGATTGTCTGTTAAACGGTCTAAAACGACTAGTTTTTATTCTAGTCTATAAATAGAAGCTTTTTTAATACTTGAAACAACTTTTGAACATTCCTATATTGCTTTAATCATACTTTCAAATTGTTCAAATCATCTTTGGTGATTCAAACTTTCAAATCCACTTTTTTACAAAAGTCACTTGAGCCAAACTAGATTATATCTTGTGTTCTCATTCATTCTCTCTAGGTTTACCTTGTATTTATCATCTTCTTTAGAGAGATTCTAGTTGAGTGTTTTAACAAACAAAAACCAAATTATATTTGTGAGGTAAGATTGATACCGGATTCATAAACAACCCGATTTAGGTGAGATTGGCACCGGAGTCTAAACAATCCGAGTTAGACGTGATAGAGCCGAATTCAAGACTATTGTAAAGGCTTGAGTATGCCTAAGGAGAAGTCACTCATTGTGTAAAAGGGTCGATCAAGCCCATTCTCTTGATCCGATAGTAGAAAGCTCGAAGCGAGTTGCCAAGAGCAAAGGATGTAGACAAACAGTCGTATTTGTTGAACTTTATAAAAATAGTATTTGCATTTCTCTTTTCCTATCTCTTTAAATTATTTACTTTGAGCTTATGCATGCTATTTAGCTACTTTTACTTGATATTGTTGTTATTTGTATAATTTACTTGCTTATCAAGAAAAGTTTTTAGAACCTAATTCACCCCCCTTTTTGGGTTAGCTAATCTTAGGCTAACAGATTGGAAAGGTTAATTAGTACAAATTTAATAGATTATAGTATATATTTTGTATAGTTGATTTTTAACATTTGGACACATAATAGAATTATTGTATTGCACATGATTTATTGATATTCATAAGAGTTTAATTATTCTTTATTTTTGTTGATTGTAGATAGATGCCTTGCATGCGGCGCACGTCCTCAGGAGTGGGGTGTGACAGAATGTTAATTCCTCCCAAAAATCTTTGCAATCATGATTTTAAAACTTATTAAATTGTCTAAACCTCAACTTTCCTTTTTTGGCCCCGCAAGGATACCAAAAAGTAGGAATATTTTTGTCAATGTATTATCTATTCCATTCCATTCCACTAGTCTAAGCAAACACTAGAATGTCATTCATATTTCATTATAATTTCATTCTATTACAATTTCCATCACCATTCCTATTCCATTCTAACAAACCAAACATAACATTAATTATTTTACCTCTAATGTTGGGTACTTTTTGAATCCCCAACCCACACCCCTTGAAAAATAAAATCTCCATTATATTAAAAGTTTTTTTTTCTCTCATTGCTTTTGTTTTTCCACGCTAGAAAATATGATTGCAAAGAAAAAAGAATTGGCAGTGTAAATATGGTTGTAGCTCTGAATTGATCAAGTCATATCGCTAACATTTCAGATTAATTTCAAGTCAAAAGAAAAGATCTTACTGATCTCCAAGAAAAAATGATTCCAATAGAAAAGAAATAGATCTCCTGTTCTTAGTGTAAACTCAACTTTTAAACTTCAAAGCCTGATCAAGGAAAACAAGTCTGTCCCTTTGGGAATCTCAGGAAAGTAACGAGTGCTTGTCATTATTGCTCAAGAATTCATCCAGCGGAAATTATTGTAATGAAATTTTCTCAAATAATATTTTGAAAAACAATAACAAAATATTGTCAAACATTCCTCACGTTTGAGAGTGATAAAAAAAAATTATATGTATATATATAGCTGATTTCTTAAATGGCTGTCCACTTCCTTAAATACTATTTATTTGTTAAGTTCTTGCTTTTCTCTAGACAATTGGTCTACAATTTCCAAACTACCCTAGACTTGCATTACGTCATTCATCTCTTGAACAAAAGTAAAAAGGCCTTGTATATATACCAAGATTTAAAAAAAAAAAAAAAAAGAATTCTAAAATATCAACGGTGGTGATGATTACATATCGTATTGAATTTTTCGTTACTTGATATTTTATGATTATGTATCTCATAACATGTGCTTCCAAAATTGACAAATGGATCATAACAATAGGTTCAAAATGACATTAGCATTATTGCTCTAAAAGCATAAGACTTATATGATACCATGACCAGGAGTGTCCAAGCTTTTTATTTCCATGGCAACAATAAGCACCCTTCTTCTCTTCTCCTTCTTCTTCCTCTCTCTTCAGTTTCACAACTCCTCAGCTCAAACATGGATACGAGCCGGTTACTGGTACGCCGGAAGCGAGTCCCCGATACCGGACATAAACTCAGCCCTGTTCACTCACCTCCTCTGCGCTTTCGCCAATGTGAACTCCTCCACATACCGTCTCTCCATACCCTCTGCCGATGAGCAGTACTTCTCCGGCTTCACGGAGTTCGTCAGGCGACGAAACCCGGCAATCAAAACGCTCCTCTCCATCTGGAACGGCCAAGCCGAGACCTACAAAGCAATAGTTGGCGATAAAGGAAACTACTCTGTCTTGTCCTCCATGGTTGACAAACCTTCAAACAGGAAGTCCTTCATCGACTCTTCGATCAAAACGGCGAGACTCTATGGATTCGAAGGCCTTGACCTGTTTTGGCTGTACCCCAATTCAACTTCCGACATGTCTAACGTGGGAATTTTGTTAGACGAGTGGAGAGCCGCTGTGGACTCCGAGTCAAGAAACTCAACTCAGTCGAAACTGGTACTTACAATGGCTCTTCGGTATGTGCCGGATGGTAAATCGGTGAGTTACCCAATTGAGTCCTTGAAGAGGAATTTGGACTGGGGACATGTTGTGGCGTATGACTATCATTTGCCCACCAAGGAGAATGTTACTGGTGCCCATGCTGCTCTATATGACCCTTATAGCCATAAAAACACAGATTATGGTGTAAGGAAATGGTTGAGCAGTGGATTTCCTTCTGAGAAATTGGTTCTGGGATTGCCTTTTCATGGCTATGCGTGGACTCTGGCGAATCCTAAGGCGAATAATGAAGTTGGTTCGCCGGCTTCTAGCCTGGCCGTGACACAAGACGGTTCGATGAGCTATCAGTACATCAAGCGCTACACTAGGAGTTATAGAGCTGAGATAGTTTATAATGCTAGTTATGTTGTGAATTATTGCGTAATAGGAGCGACTTGGATTGGTTTTGATGATGTTGAGGCTGTCAAGGCTAAGATTGCTTATGCCAAGGAGAAGAAGTTGCTTGGTTACAATGTGTTTCAGGTCATCAATGATGACAATTGGGTGCTTTCTCGCGCAGGTAGGCTTTTTCAGTCAGTCGTATTATGTTTTGGTTTCATGCTTTGATGTCTCTGATTGATTGTTTAAATTAAGCCATTTTACTGTTCTCTTTGAAATTGAACTTTATTGCTGAGAGCAGAGCTTGTAATGGAGGGCTCCCATGAAAACAGGACATTTTCCCATCTGTTTTTGGCAAACAAAGAAAAACCCCTCTGCTTTTTCTCACTTTCTTTCAGCTTTTGGTTTTTGCATTTTCTTTCATGTGCCTAATCTTGTTTGAAATTCTCTTTTGTAAAATTTATAATATATACTCTCAAGAATTTTCCAAAAACCAAACTAAATTTTAAATAAGTAACGTAGGAATTATCAGGGGAAAAAAATATAATTGATATTTTTTTTACTTGACTACGACTCATATAAAGTTAATTAATAAAAACCTTTGGGGAAGTCAGTTGGGTCACTGATTTCCTCTTATTTTTGCGGCTATGCTGTTGTAACTAGTGTGACATTCTGCATTCTTCACTTTCATGTCTAAAATTATCAAAATTAAGGAGAATTTCTAACCTTTTATGGTTAATATATACATATATATATATATATCTTTACCACTTTTTATTGAATACTTGTAATGATTTGATTAAGGCTAAGTCTGTCTCTTACAGAATATTTTGACAACATATGTATGCATGGCAGCTTGCAGCTCTGATAGAGTATCACATAGCCATTCTTCAATATTCTCAGTTCTCTATGTAGTACCAAAGAAGTTTGGTAAAATAAAAAGAGGAAAAAAAAAAAAGAAAAAGAATAGATGCAAAGCAAAATCCATGAACTGTTATGATTAGAGATTCTAACTGAAATTTTGAAAACTATATGGCAGCTCAAGGGGAAGAGACTGATGAAGGAAACAAGCGGCGGTTATTGCTGTTAATCATACTTCCAGTTGCTTTAATCATAATTCTCCTAGCCGTCATAATGTGCTACGTACGACAACACAAAGTATTGAAATCAAGAGGTAAGTCCATGAAATTCGACTCTCAACAATTGAAAATAAATTATTTAGATTCGTGATACTTAGCATGAAACAAGTTTTAAATCTTTTAAATTCTTCTTGTTGTTGTTCTTATTACAGGGGTGACAACATTAGGCAATGTATCATCATATGGGAATACTAATAGACCAGACGCTGAAAATCTGGAAAGTGATGCTCCAAATCTGCAAGTGTTCAGCTTTTCCAAAATCAAAGAAGCCACAAATAACTTTTCAAATGAAAACAAGCTTGGAGAAGGCGGTTTTGGAATTGTTTACAAGGTAAAAATGTGGTATTCAATTTACATCCTCACAAGATTGAAGAAAGCAGAACCAGGATTCAGTTATAAGGCCCTTTTGTGGTGAGGAATCGCATTAAAAATTGCTATAAAGAAAAAAAGAAAAGAAAAGAACGAAGAAAACTTAGGCTTCAAGATGAGGTAGGATGATAGCAAAAGTGAAATTAAGCAAGGTAAAAGTTTGTTTATTCATATTACTTTCTGACCTTGGTTATGATAAAGTAGAAATATCAAGTGTAAGTTCTATAACAAAAGGGAATTTTGCAATTCTTAGAATTCATTAATTATTCAGCATACCTTTTTTTTTCCCCCTCAAACCTCATAAGGCTAACTGTAGTTTCTAATCCTCACAAGGGGAGATTACCAAGGGGGCAGGAAATTGCAGTGAAAAGATTATCAAAAACTTCGACTCAAGGAGTTGAGGAGTTCGAAAATGAAGTTTCACTTACAGCAAGACTACAACATGTTAATCTAACAAGAGTACTCGGATACTGCGCTGAGAGGGAAGAAAAGATGTTGGTCTATGAGTACATGCCGAAAAATAGCTTGGACTTCTACATCTTTGGTCTGTATTCTTTCATGCTTATACAAGTACCCTTAAGTTTTGATGCTTGAGTAATTAGTTGATTTGCTTTTCATAGTTTTCATAGGCTTGAATTTTTTCCATTAAATAATCTTGTTTAGTGCCAAGTTGAACTTAAAAGAAAGTACCAGATATAAGCTTCTAGCATAAATTTCTGATGTTTGTTCTTTTGACTTGTACGCTTACGAATTCTGTTATCCCGCAGATCCCACTAGACGGCACCAATTAGATTGGGAAAAGAGGGTTCGCATTATTGAAGGGATTACTCAAGGGCTTCTATATCTCCAAGAGTACTCAAACTTCACCATAATACATCGTGATCTGAAATCTAGCAATGTTTTACTGGACAATGACATGAATCCTAAGATATCAGATTTTGGAATGGCTAAGCTCTTCAGAAAGGATGATCTCGAAGCGAACACAGATCGGATTGTTGGAACATAGTAAGTAAAAAATTAATCATCTCGAGTGAAATCTCACATGAAATTCTATTTGTTAAATACGTTGTGTTTGCAAAATGCAGTGGCTATGTTCCTCCTGAATATGTAAGAAAAGGTACATACTCCATGAAGTATGATGTCTACAGCTTTGGAGTCCTACTTTTGCAAATCATAAGCGGAAAGAGGAGTACACGTTACTATGGACCGAGCGGAAATTTGCATCTTCTGGACTATGTAAGTCACATTAGGACTTTTTACTACTGTTATGATCTAAACTTGATCACTTTGGAATTCAAGAGTAACATACAACTATGAACCATGCTAGGCTTATCAAACATGGGAAGTTGGCAAAGGAGTGGAATTTTTCGATCCCTCGCTAGACGATTCATCTTCAAATTGTAAACTACTCAAATGCTTGCAAGTAGCTCTACTATGTGTCCAAGAAAATCCTGAGGATAGGCCTACTATGTTGGAAATCTATTCAATGCTCAGAGATGAAACCAAAGCCATTGGTACTCCTAAAAGACCAGCTTTCACTGAGACACGTGGTGGAAATGTAGAACACACATCCACATCCCAGCAAGCGAGTTGCTCGGCTAATTACTTGCCGATTTCCGAAGTCATACCAAGATGATGGTCTGCGCTCTCATGGCAGAAAGTTATATCAAGTTGCTTTTTTTACTAATTGAGCTCATAGACTCAATAATGTAGTCAGTTTATGTTCTGTATCTCACTTGTTATTTGTCGAGTGTAAATTTTGCTTCAAGTTTTCTAAAGAATATATTATTTTTCCTTGAACGGGGAAAAAAAAAATTGATAATTTAGAAACTGCTATCACTTAAGTGATTAGACAGAGCCTATTATATGCTTAAATTGTTTTTTTTTTACTCCGTTTCACTGGATTTCGGCACCCTATTTATGGGCTTGAATTTAAATTTAGCATATGTTGTTGGCACCATAAAGTGCTCTGTATCATTTTTGCATTTAATAAAGTGAGATAAAAGTAGTGCAAATACCCTTAAATTAGTTATATATCGATATATATTTATTCCAACAATATACTTTGCTATGAGTGTAGAATTAGAAAATCTACATCGATCATCAAGTTATAGAATTAGAATATGACTTTTTTTTTCAAGCCAAAAAATTTTGAGTGATAACTGACAACTTCTGACCATATATTAAATATTGACTTGTCTACTGAACAAGTTATTTGGTTGAAGTCCATGAACGTCGTAGTTGTGAAATAAAACTTTCTTAGGAGTTATATTTGTAGTAAATATTAGTAATTAAGACGTGATGAAATGAGATTGCTACACAGTTCATTCCCTAGTATGTCTAATATGTTTTCTAGTCAAATAATTTACTTTTGTTTCCTATTTGCATAATACTTTATTCTTTTCTATTTTGATTTTTGAAATGGATTCCAACTTAATATTTCCACATTGGAACCTGTTTAAGGAAATAAAGAACAAGGAATTGGCAGTGTAAACATAGCAAATATTGTATACAGATCTGGTTGGTAGTCAACGGCTCAAAGTCAAGAGTTCTGATTCCACAGAGACAGCAAAATGAGTTTTGTTATCCCCACAAAAAAGACTCCAAATTGTACAAGTCTATCTTTTTCCTTGGAAAATATAGAGTAGTACTAACTCATCATCTTCGAATAATTTTTATTAAGTAAGAAGATCTTTTGTCCATTTTATTTGACTTATTTTCTGATTATTCAATTATATATTGCCACATCAACTATAAAAGGTAGTTACAATTTTTAAAGAAACTACAAACAAACAAATATCCATTGGTGAGTTTTTTCTGAAGATACTTTTACTATGGTGTTTGGTTCGATAGAATAGGCTTTGCAATAGAAAGGTCATTCAAATAAAAAGATCATTTCGTTGTTTGGTTTTAAAATCAAGCAATGGAATTTGTATTCCTTTAGAAACTTAGGTCATATTTAGTTGGTAAAATGAAATAGGAATGATAATGAGAATAGTAATGAAGTGAAATTAGAATGGGAATAGAAATAATATTTCATTGTTTGGTTGATTTAGTAGAAATAATAGTAGAATTATATTGACCAAAAGACTCTTACTTTTAGATGTCCTAGTATGGCAAAAAGAGAAAGTGATGTTTTAAAAATAAAAACAAAATGGTAGAATCATGATTACATATTTTTTTGAGTGGAATTGTTATTTCTCCACCAAATGATTGAACTATGATTCTAAAAGAATCTTATTTCTTTATTTAAATATCAAAACAAATAATAGAATGAGAATGATGATTCTATTCTAAAGATGATTTTACCAAACCAAACCTGTTATATTCGTCATTTAATAGAATTATGATTCCTTCAACCCACCTAAGGAATTCTTTTTTCAATCCTTATTAAAAGTTCTAAAAAGCTTTATTTTACCTCTTTTGTCCTCTTTTCCAATAATATGTGTATTTTGGCCAATATAATACTTAATGTATTTTACTCTAACTTGTAACCAAACATTATAATTATGATTTTAATTTTGATTTCAAATTTCAACCAAACGCTAAATAATAAAATATCATTATTATTCTTATTTTTTTAATGATTTAATTTCATTACGATTCTCGTTATCATTTAATTTCATTCCACAATCTAAACATTATTAGATAGCCGGATGATCTGAGTCCTTTTTTGGGACGTCACATGGAAAGTTATTGTGCACGTCAGCACAAGTTATTTAACTAACTGACTAGCTAACTAACTGAATTAAAAGTTACATAATTTGTTCTACGATTCCTCCACAGGGCAAAACAAGGAAAAAGTTGATTGAGGGGGCAAAATAGGAAAAAAGTTGATGTAGTCTTACCGGTTGAAAAGCACTCCGTATTATCATAATCCATTGAATTTCCACTTTCTTATGTGTTAAATACTAATAGAATTCAGTTGGCAGGTAAGAAAATCTGAAAAGAAAATGTTCCAGATTTGCTAGGTGAAATTGTTGGTAGGGATGTTACTGTTCCTTCTCTTGATTGAATGCACACTAGACTGGAATCCCCAACCCCCCACCCCCCCAAAAAAAAAAAAAAATCGACTATATTTTTAACCCAATTATACCATATAGCATGCTCAGCGTTCACAAAATCTCCAAAGACTTTCCTTCATGCAATTACGTACCTTGAAGCCTCGTGGAGTCTTCTAACATTTTATTTTTTATATTTATACTAGTAGACATTGGAGGAGTTTGTAACCATTTTTTCTTGGCCAGCTATGACAAAAATGCAAAAACTAACATGTCCCACCTTTGACTAGTGCATCATAACAATCGGTTCAATATTGATAATAGTATTCATAGTATGGGCGCGTCTACAGTAGGGGCGTTCCTACGTAAGGCCCTGTTTATACACTGTTTGATGGGAATCTGTGTATAAACAGATTTTCCATAGATTCCTATCAAACGGTGTATAAACAGTGGCCTTACGTAGGGGCGCACCTACTGTAGCCGCCTCCTCATAGTATTACTCTTAAAACATAGACTTACATCATACTAGGATATTCTCCCAGAGCTTCTATTTTCATGGCAGCCATGAACACCATCCTTCTCTTCTCCTTCTTCCTCTCTCTTCAGTTTCATAACTCCTCTGCTCAAACATGGATACGAGCCGGGTACTGGTACACCGGAAGCGAGTCTCCGATGCCTGACATACGCTCGGACTTGTTCACTCATCTCCTCTGTGGTTTCGCCAATGTAAACTCTTCTACTTACCATCTCTCCATACCCTATGCCGATGAGCAGTACTTCTCCGGCTTCACCGCCATGGTCAAACGACGAAACCCGTCAATCAAAACGCTTTTATCCATCTGGGACGGACTTGCCGAGACCAATAAGTCAATAGTTGGTGAAAAGGGAAACTACTCTGTCTTGTCCTCCACGGTAGAAAAACCTTCAAACAGAGAGTCTTTTATCGAGTCCTCGATCAAAACTGCGAGACTCTATGGATTTGAAGGTCTAGACTTGCTTTGGCCGTATCCTAGTTCAGCTTCCGACATGTCTAACATGGGAGTTTTACTAGACGAGTGGAGAGATGCCGTGGACTCTGAGTCAAGGAACTCGACTCGGTCGAAATTGATACTTACAATGGCTCTTCGGTATGTGCCGGATGGTAATTCTGTAAGTTACCCTGTTGAGTCCTTGAAGAGGAATTTGGATTGGGGGCATGTTGTGGCGTATGACTATCATTTGCCCTCTAAGGAGAATGTTACTGGGGGCCATGCTGCTCTATATGACCCATATAGTAATATAAACACAGATTATGGTATAAGGAAATGGTTGAGCAGAGGATTTCCTTCTGAAAAACTGGTTCTGGGGTTGCCTTTTCATGATTATGCATGGACTCTGCTGGAGTTGGTTCGCCGGCTTCAGGATTGGCCATTACAAAAGACGGTTCGGTGAGCTATGAGTATATCAAGCAGTACACTCGGAGTTACGGAGCTAAGATAGTTTATAATGCTAGTTATGTTATGAATTATTGCGTAATAGGATCAGCTTGGATTGGTTTTGATGATGTTGAGGCTGTCGAGGCTAAGATTGCTTATGCCAAGGAGAAGAAGTTGCTTGGTTACAATGTGTTTCAGGTCATCAACGATGACAATTGGCTGCTTTCTCGCGCAGGTAGGCTTTTTAGCGTATTCTTATATTGTATTAGTGTGAAACCGTCTTAATTCACTTGTTAAGATGAAGAGAAAAAACAAGAACTTTATAAGTTGGCCCTTATAGATTTGAACTCTATGGTAGCTTTGCTTTTTTGAATTTTGTCCCGTATGCATAATCCTAATTATTTCTTCTTGTTTTGGATTTCATGAAAAGGGTGTGTCTCTCTCTGTGGCCTTACTGGACCTGAATAGAAAAATGTACAGTACAAACTCCTAAAAAAAATTTACCATGTCCAAAACCAAACTAAATTTAAATTAGAAATGTAAGAACTATCTTGGGAAAATTCAGTTGCAGTTTTTTCCTGACTCTGACTCGTAGAAATTGAATTCATAACCATCTTGGAGGAAGCCAGGTTTGCCGGTTTTCACTGATCTCCTCTTCTTGTGCAACTAGGACAGATTTTTAACAGCCTCGAACAAAGAAGCTGTTGTAAGCTGTGCAACAGATTTTTAGCACATTGAAATTCTTCGATATTTCTCAGTTCTCTATGTATTGCCAAAGAAGTTGGGACAGAGAGGAAAAAAAAAAAAAAACAGGAACTCGTGTGATTAGAGATTCTAACTGAAATATTGTCATGTATATGGCAGCTCTAGGTGAAGAAATTGATCAAGAAAACAACTCGCACTTATTGCTAGTAATCACGCTTCCAATTGCCTTAATGGTAATTCTGCTAGTCATCATCATGTGCTACGTACAACGACACAAAGTATTCAAATCAAAGGGTAAGTTATGGAATGAAACTCCTAGTAACTATATCTGATTGTAGATTATATATGGTTATGATATCGGCATGAACAGTGTTACATCATTTATTTTTTTCTTCTGTTTATCACTGGGATTTCAGCATACAGGAATACTAGTTCAACAGATGCTGAAAATCTAGGCAGTGACTCTCCAAACCTGCAAGTGTTCAGCTTTTCCAAAATCAGAGAAGCCACAAATAAGTTCTCAGATGAAAACAAGCTTGGAGAAGGTGGATTTGGCCTTGTTTACAAGGTAATGATCTGGTATTCAATTTAGGTTCTCATTAGATCACAGACAAAGCAGAACAAGAATTCGGCAGTTCCTGCTTTGTGGTGGGGAGCTGGTTAGGAAATGTATGATTTGTAACTGCTTTAAAAAAGAACAAAAAAAATTCAGGCTCACAGCTTGGTTAGGATGACAGCAAAAGAGGGTAATAGTTTTTATGCATATTACTTTTCATTTTGGTTATCATACCTATGTCTATCTAGTGTAAGTTCTATAAGAAAAGATGCAGTTGCAAATATATATTTCTTGTCCATCACATAATGGTAACTGTAGGTACTTATTCTCATTAGGGTAAACTACTAAGGGGGAAGGACATTGTAGTAAAGAGACTATCAAAGACATCGACTCAAGGAGTTAAGGAATTCGAAAATGAAGTTACGCTCACTGCAAGACTATGATAAGCCACCATTACGTTTTACTTACACCAGAAGGAAGAAATGAACCCAAAGCAGCTGGTAGTCGTTTTGGTCCTATAGGATGAAGATTGGGTTGTAATTGGGGAGGTTATGCTGAGTCATCTTTCTATTATGGTTTGTTAGAGGATATTTCTAGATGTTGTCATGATTAGTTAGAGGAAGGGGAGAGATATATGTAAAGATGGTTCTGACCATGGAGGAGGGGGGTATGAGAAAAAGTCGTGTTAGAGCGTAGATTTGGGGGAGAAAACTAGGTTCTCGAATTCCTGGCTATTATGATAGCTATTTTCTTTATTCCATCAATACTAGTCCATCGTTTTCCCTATTCTACATATTATTTGATCTTTTGGGTGTGCCTATCTTACCAGACTACAACATGTTAATCTTGCTAGAGTTCTAGGATATTGCACTGATAGGGAAGAAAAGATGCTGGTCTATGAGTACGTGCCAAAAAATAGCTTGGACTTATACATTTTTGGTACTCATCCTTTCATGCTTATACAAATAGTAATATTTCCATTATGGAATATGGTTTAATGCTTCTGAAGCAGGCCAGTTAAGCTTCTAGAAGCACTTGCACACAGGAGAAACTTCCCGCCCTCCGCAGCTCACGGTTTTCAAAACGCGTCTGATAGGGAAAGGTATCCACACCCTTATAAAGAGTACTTCGTTCCCCTTTCCAACTGATGTGGGATTTCACAATCCCCCCCTTAAGGGTCCAGCGTCCCCGCTGGCCATCGACTCGGGAACCGGCTCTGATACCATCTGNATGGCCA
Source organism: Trema orientale (assembly GCA_002914845.1). NCBI lineage: Eukaryota > Viridiplantae > Streptophyta > Magnoliopsida > Rosales > Cannabaceae > Trema > Trema orientale. The sequence goes on from JXTC01000105.1 coordinate 881,742, forward strand.
GCGGGGACGCTGGACCCTTAAGGGGGGATTGTGAAATCCCACATCGGTTGGAAAGGGGAACGAAGCACTCTTTATAAGGGTGTGGATATCTTTCCCTATCAGACGTGTTTTGAAAACCGTGAGCTGCGGAGGGCGGTTTGTCCCAAGTGGCAAAGCGGACAATATCTGATAGCGGGGTTCTTGGGATCCATTTTTCACCTTATCACTTACGAGTTTAGATACCCTGCAGATCCCATCAGACGGCAACAATTAGATTGGGAAAAGAGAGTTCACATTACTGAGGGGGTTACTCAAGGCCTTCTATATCTCTAAGAGTACTCAAACTTCACAATAATTCATCGAGATTTGAAAGCTAGCAACGTTTTACTGGACAATGACTGGAATCCTAAGATATCAGATTTTGGAATGGCAAAGCTCTTCAAAAAAGATGAACCCGAAGCAAACACAGACCGGATTGTTGGAACATAGTAAGAACCTCGAATGCCTCTAATTGAATTCTCACTAAAGTTTCTTTCTGTTAAAAATGCCCTTTATATGCAAAATGCAGTGGCTATGTTCCTCCTGAATATATAAAGAAAGGCAATGCTAAGGACACTCTCTTTGACACTCTCTCTTTCCATTGAGTGATATGTGGCATCCATTAAAAATCACAAATTTTGACAATAAAACAAGTCATTGTTTATATGGATTATTACAGGTTTGCCATCCAATTTCTAATTTCATAAACAAATATTTGTTTTTTCTTTCTCCTAAAGCTTAGTCATTTAGATTATTCTTTTTATTTTTTTCTAGGCAATAAATTTTTGAAACTAAAGTATAATTACTAAAGTATCTCATCTGGAAAAAATCAGCAAAACCAAGCAAAAAAAATTTTGAAAAAAAAAACTACACACACAAGCATTTTACTTTATGTTCAGTATAATGCTTTTCAATTCAATCAATAATATCTATTCTTTATCACAAAAAATAAATAAACAAATAAACAAACAATATGCTCTTCTCCCAATATCAAAAGATAATATTCTAGTTTAAATTTCATCAGTAGCAAAAAAATATAAAGATAATAATTCTTTTCAAACTTTTGCAACATCATATCTCTAAATAGATTTGAAGTTGCACATGAATCAAGACCTGTTAAAGGAGAATGAAATTTATAAGATTATAACTCAATTCAAATAAAATAATTAAGATTAAATGAGGTATAAGAATATACCATCTTTGTTGGATATATGGCTTACAATTAAGCCGAAAGATTTTTTGGGCCAAGCCCAATTAAGGTTAATGAAAATATGGCTCGTACACCGAATTATGATTTACATCTTCAGCAGTCTTCTTCTCTCAATGTCACAGGCTTTAGTGATGCTGACTGGGCATCAGACCCTGATGATCGAAGGTCCACTTCTGGTTTTTGTGTTTACTCTGGTCCAAATCTTGTAGCATGGTAATCCAAAAAGCAATATACAGTATCACGTTCCAGCACTGAAGCTAAGTATCATAGTCTTGCCAACTTGGTTGCTGAATTAACCTGGTTACAATCATTGCTAGCTGAGCTTCAAGTAGATTGTTCTCAGGCTCCAGTTTTATGGTGTGGCAACTTGAGCATAAAACCTGCTCTCTGCAAACCCTGTTCAACATGCCAGAACCAAGCACATAGAACTTGACCTCTATTTTGTTCGAGAAAAAGTCTCTCAGGGCAGTATACAAGTTTGTCATGTTCCAGCACAAGATCAAAATGCAGACATACTTACCAAAGCTATATCTAGTACTCGATTTCTTCAACTTAGAGACAAACTCAGTGTAGTTTCCCTATCTACCCTGAGTTTGAGGGGGCATGTTAAAGATAATTAGTTGTGTTAGTTAGCCACGTATATATTTGTAACTACCATTAGTTACTCTGTTATAACAGAGTCTTAGCTCAGCTTATACTTAAGCAATTATACTCTCATTTCTTAGAATAATGAAAACAGATTACAGTTTCTACTTAGAGATTTTCTTTATCATAAATAAACGAAAATAGTATTAAAAAAAATAGAGAACTGGAACAAAAAAATAGGGGGAAAAAAAGCCTCAAAATGAAGCAAACATATTACTTGAATTTGTATTACTAGCACCTAAATCATGCATACAGCAAAGTAAAATATCTCTAGCATTTTATTTTAAAAGTTAAAAGAAGAAAATTTTCCTTAATTTAGTAAGAAGATGAAACAGGGGAAAAAATAAAAAAGGGGTCAAGGCAGAGCTTACCTTCCTTGTATCAAACCGCTACTCTTTGCTGGGTTTAATTGTTGTAGCATAAAATGAGAAACTAATAATTTAATTAACAATTAATATCATTCTCCCATAGATGAAAAGACAAACCTGCATATTCACATGGAGAGGGACATTCTAGAGACGAATATAAAGGAAACCAATATGGAATGTGACGACCCGTACCTTTTAAAAAAAAAGGGATTTATTTATATTAAATAAATAATATAAAGATAAAGAAATAGAAAAAAGAGCCCTTGATTGATAGATATTATTTGGGGACATATTGGTAATTCTATTAGAGACCATTTAAGAAACCCTAAAAATAATAATCTGCTCAGTTTATACGTATGATCTGTAGAGTGAAAAAAGAGAGAGAAAGAGAGAGAGAGAGAGAGAGAGAGAGAAGACTATGGACATTTAAGAAAAGAAGAAGATGAAGATATTATTGTCATGGATTATTGAGACTCACTCTTAAGGTAATAAACTCTTAACCAATTAAGTTTTATGTTTTAATTTGATTTTGGAATTGAGATTGAATGTCTAGGGTTAGGGTTTCGAATTGCTTATAAATTATTTATGAAATATTGGAATGAATTTGAGAGAGAAAGAAGTTTATTGATATTAAGATTCAAACAAGACAAATTTTAAGCGATTTGGTTTGGGAAATAGAAAGTTATGAATTTTTGAGTTTTGAGCTAAGATGTAAAAAAGTAGCAGAGATTACGACTGACTTTTAAGGGAACTTTACTAGTCCGATTAGGTCATATTTGATATGATTGGAAAGATTATCGAATTATCTTTCCAACGGTATATAATTTGTCAAAATTAGACTTATAACCAAAGAATTATAGCCAATTAAAGTGAGTACTATGAATCTGGAAAAATCTGAAACTTTGGGTACTTTTAGCAAAACGTGGCTGCGGCTTGTCCGACTGTACGGGGCTTATCTATGGACCCTATAGCTACATTCTTGGTACTTTAGGACCCCATGACTTGTAGAATATGTCTTCTAAGTTTGGTAATTTTTAGAAAGATGTTAGAATTGTTATGAATCGTGAGAAATTGACATTATTAGGAAAAGCTATGGAGTTGATGATAGAAGATACATGGACAGCAAGTAGTCAATAATTTTAGTATAATTAGAGTATGATTTTATTGAAGTGATACTTATATATTATTTGTGTGATAATAGGTGTTTGAAAGGTTATGTTAATTATTTTGGTTAAATAGGCAAAGCGAATGAGGTAAGTAACCTTTGATCTTTTCTAGTAGTTTTTATCGTCCAAAAGCTAAATATTTTATTATTTTATTATTTCTAATAGAATCATGTTTACAAGGTATTTTCTTTAAAATATGATTTCAAGTAAAAATATATTTTGATAATAAGACTATTTAGTGGAAGAAATCTTTTCTATTGAAATAATATAAATTTTGTGAAAATAGTATGATTCTATGTTTTATACTAATTATGGATCAAGTATATGAATTACTATCGAATGTGATTACAAGAAAATTATTTTAGAATAAGTACAATGTTATAATGAGATGAAAGTGAAATGGTTTATGATTCGTTATTGTAAATAAGTATTTTGAAACTCTCTTCAGTGACTATGCACGTGGGCCTAATCCATAGGGGTTATATGTGGACAGTACTGACCTAGCTGCAGGGTTAAATGTAGTAGATTCGTAATTCATACTCGACTATAGGGGTTATCTGTAGTAGATTCAGACCCGGCTACAGGGGTTATTTGTAGCAGATTCGGACTCGGCTACAAGGGTTATTTGTGGCAAATTCGGACCTAGTCACAGGGGTTAAGTGTGGCCATAGTCGCCAAAACTGGGGAGAAGTAAAATTGAAATTGTTATTGACTAAAAGGAATTAGAAAAGACAGATTTAGAAACTTATTTCTTGTTTTGTGAAATTGTTTACTAAACGACTTAATTTGAATATTTTCTGAAGTATTGATTTCTGAAACCAAATCTGTTCTGAAAAATATTTGTTAATGATTTTGGTTTACATATGCTTGATCTAACTAGATAAGGTTACTGGTTACTTACTGGGGGTCTAGCTCACCCTTTTATTTTTCCCTCCCAGGTTTTAAAGATCGTCAGTTAAGAGGTAAAACCAATGGAGAACTTATTTAGTAGTAATTGAGAAACATGGTTCAAAGAGAGGAATTTCTTCATCTTGATTGAGAAAATGTAAAGATTTAGAAGGTTGATCATCTTGAATTTATTGGATTATAGTTTCTATTGTATCGTGTTTATTTTGAATATTTGGAGATTTTATAAGAATTATTGGATTTTATGTTATATATTGGTATTTATTGGAGACTAAATATTCTTAATTATATTGGTTTATAGAAAGATGCCTTGCATGCCTATGGGGCTTTGCTTTATGGGCATGCGGCGCACGTCCTCAGGAGTGGGACATGACATGGAAGGTCTCAAAATATTTTATTATTATTATTATTATTATTATATGAGGTCAAAATATCTACAAACCTATAAGCAATCTGGAAGACTAGAATATTAGTTTCCGCCAACATAAACTTTTTCTTTCCACCAGAAAAATAACAAAATGACTCCTCAAGAATAGGGAAAAAAAAAGAAAAAGTTATCTGTTTGTGAAATTAGAAAACGTAAAAAGATTTGGATGGCAAACTTGTAATAATCATGTAAACAATTACTTGTTTTATTGTCAAAAAATGTGATTTTTAGTGGATACCACATGTCACTCAATGGAAATAGAGAGTATCAAAGAGAGTGTCCTTAGCATTGTCCATGTAAAGAAAGGTACATACTCCATGAAGTATGATGTCTACAGCCTCGGAGTTCTACTTTTGCAAATCATAAGTAGAAAGAAGAGTACACGCTTTTATGGACCTAGCGAAAGTTTATGTCTTTTACATTATGTAAGACACTCTATGATCTTTTTACTACTCCTATTATCTAAACTTGATCTATTTGGACTTCATGAGCGATTGACAAATTAATTAACTATTATTATAGGGTTATCAAACTTGGAAAGTCGGCAAAGGAGTGGAGTTTTTCGATCCATCACTAGACGATTCTTCTTCACCTTATAAACTAATCAAATTCTTGCAAGTAGCTCTACTATGTGTCCATGAAAATGCTGAAGATAGGTCTACTATGTTGGAAATCTATTCAATGCTCAGAGATGAAAACAAAAACATTGCTAATCCTAAAACACCAGCTTTCACTGATAAAAGTGGTAGAAATGTAGAACACGCATCGCAACAAGTCAGTTGTTCTGCTAATTATTTGCCAATTACCGATATCATACCAAGATGAGGGTCCGGAATCTCATGGCAGAAAGTTATATCATAGAATTTCCCTTGTTTTTTTCACTAGTTGAGTTTTGAGGCTTTATAATGTGGTTAATTTCTCTTCCATGTTATCCTTGTTAGTCAAATGTGAATTTTATCATAAGATTTGTAGAGAATAGAACAATATGTTTTGGATTAGAAATGAGTTTTTACAAATTGCTAGCACTTAACCAAGTGATTAGCTAGAGAGGATATAATATATGGAAAAAAATTGTTTTCATGCATAAAATAATTACTCTCTTTTACAAAATATTGGATAGTGTAGCTCCAAGAAAATACTGTACAATAGAAAGAATTAATTTATAAATAAATAAATAAAATCTTCAATGTGGAGTACAAGTAATCAAAATCACACCCTTCCATTTTAAAACCACCTAAAGCTACAGGCTAGAAAACCATGTATGCTAGCTACCCTGTTGAGAAAAGCCTTTGAATCAAAGAAATCTCCAATTGATTCCTTTTTCTTGTCAATTTTGACATAACATTTGGAAATTTAGAGCTCATACAATATTAATTTTGGGACTTTGCACAACTTGTGATGAAGCAACTTTCCTTAGCGTTATTTTATATATGTGTATATATATATATATATATGTATATATATAGGATGATGTTTCAATGAAGTCTTTTGTTTTTACTCTATGGATGGGTACTCTAATTTGAGCTATTGGATTTTAATCTAATGGTTATAATAATATTAGTAATTTTATAAAAAGGAAAAATCTAATTAATACGTATATATATATAGAAAGTTATTTATGATTAAAAATATTAGCAACATGTTTATGACCTATAAGTTTGATTTTTTTTTAATCATCTTTCTATTATTTTTTTTTTGTATTCATTCCCATTCCATGTTTGATTCCTATATTTTTATTTCATTCCCTTTCATATATATTATTTTCAGAAATACATCAATACAACTTGGACAATGAATAATTTGGACTTATATTCTGTTTGTCATGTTTATTATTTTTAATTGTCTCTTTTTTTCTTTTTTTTTTCATTTAACGTGTGTTATAAAAAATTACTTTTTAATTAAAAAAATCAACCATTTTTTGATTAATGATTTGATAATTATTGATTAAAATATTATTTTTGCATATGTTTTTTTTTATTAACTATCAAATGTGTTAATAGTCATCAATCACCTTCTTTTTTTTTTTTTTTCATTTCACGTGTTTTATAAAAAAATACTTTTTAACAAAACAGTCAACTATTTTTTCATTTAATGATTTGGTAATTGATTAAAATATTATTTTTTCATATTTTTTTTATTAACTATCAAATGTGTTCGTAGTCATTGATTTTTTTCCTATACGTGTCACTTTTTTGATTAATTATTTGGTAATTAATAAAAAATGAGATCTGGTAACATTCCGGTGCTATTTTGATCCAAATATTACTCATTGTGGCTATTTGGTTGAGTAATAATATGTTATACTCTACATGATTACTTTTTCTAATATTCAGAATTATCAAAATAGTATACAGGTAGTTTTGCTCACTCTTCGTTGCTCTCAAGAAAAAATAATATGAGTAAAACTAACTTGGGCTAAAATAACTTTTTTATGCATTCTCTTGAAATTAACTTTTTTAGGAGTATTAAAGGCATCTTGACCTATAGTCAAGATTTTCTTAACCATCAAAAACTCTTAAATAATGGTATTTTCATAATCAAGAATCTCTTAACTATAGGGTTAAGATCGAGGTATTGACACTTCTAAAAATTGTCATTAGAAAAAATTTGCAAAAACTCTTTTAGGCCCAAGTTAGTCATACCCATAATATTTTCTCTTACTCTTAAAATGTGGGTTTTGTTGGCCTTTAGAACTATTATTATTATTATTATTATTGTTATTATTATTATTATTATTATTCTCATGGAGTCATAAATAGGTGCAAGCATTAAAAAATTTACTTTGATAAGGATTCATGTATGAAACTTGACGTTTTTTATAATCTTAGTCTACGTATATGTATGTATTAAATTCATTTTTATAATTTCAGAATAGGTAAAACAATAAAAGACTACCTTTAAAAAAAATAATAAAATTCTTACCGTATATTTTTTTAAGGGATCCAACGTTTTTTTTTTAGCATAACTAACGTTTTTTTTTTTTAAGGAACTAACATGAATTTTTTTTTATCATGATTAACATGTATTTAGTCTAAAAAAACAAAACTAACCAACCATTTATTTGTTAAAATTTGAAAACATGGATATCTTTAAAACAATAATTAAAAAAAAAAAAAAAACCAAACATGTATCTCAAAAAATATTATCAAAACACTTTCAAAAAAAAAATCATATATATCAAAATATTAAATAATAATAATTCTGATTAAAAACAATTCCTTAAAAAACTATTCCTGTAATGCCCTTCCTTTTATCCACATACTACTAGTGGGGATTTACTAACTTTATACTTATAAGTGTTACTTTTGGAAAATAATCATGTATTTATTTTTCCAAAATACGGGCTAATTTGAACTTTTTATTTTCTTTAAAACTCTATGCATAGCTAACCTTACTTACAAACATAGTGTGGATCAATATATACATATATTACAAAACGAAAGGTAGTAAATAGGTACAAAAAGCTACGAACTAAAAACAACTTCATTGAGAAACTGCAAAAACATCCCAAAATACACAAACTAGGCCTCTCCCCCCAACATGGTCAAAATATCCATATGTACAGCACCAAGATTGGGCCTCTACTCCAGCTCACAAGCTCAGAATGTCATTTTAATTATTACCTACAATACAAAACTACAATGAGCTATAGCTCAGTAAGTAAAGTAATGGATGATATGTTATTTTTTTTTGAATTAAATGTATGACCATGCTTGCTAAAATGTTTCGATATAAATATTTTTCTTTAAACCCTTCCCTGTCTTGTGCCCACTGTCCGGTTCAGCACTGTGCCTGCAGGGCTTGCTGAATTAATGATATCCTATAGGTTCTCCTCCTGCCGACTCTTACCACAGTAGGGCCCGTTACAAACCTTAGTCCATCGTTACCCCGTCGAGCTCAAGAGATAAGGCGGCCCGAGACTGTAGTGTAATCTATTATATAACTTGGAGGAGGAATATTGTGGCAAACCTTATGACTAATCCTGTCATACTTGCCCCTCTCCTGGGGCTGCCACTCTGAAACTATAAATATTTATCCCGCTTCCCCGTAACAGTGACACAAAACCTTCTGAAAGTTACCTGGTCTTAACTTCTCTATGATAAAACAGTTTTACACAATAATACTAAGGCATTTCATAAATCATATTACCCTTCTTAAACTTTTTTATAAAACATGCATGGTGTACATAATTTTACCACACCAAAATTACCAAACATATAATTGCTGAAATCAAAATGCCAATGGTTATACTCATAACTAGAATAAATGCAAAACATGGAAACATAATAGATACTTATATAGCACATAATTCTTGTATTACAGTTGAGTACTTTACTTACCTCGTATCCTAAATAGGAATCGATAGTGGAAAGAGTCAATATCCTCTAGAGATTGGTGTGCTAATCACCTGTTATAAATTACTATTATTCACGATGCACATTTTACAAAAGAATGCATTAAAATACTTGAACAAGACCGAAACGATAACTTTCACCAAATTAAGAAACTTGATCTTAAAATGGCTCGAAAGCATATAAATCACCTAAGGCACTTGACAATCAATAATTAGCATTGAAAAACTGTTCAAAAGTATTAAAATATGAATGCTAGTTCATTAACACAAAATGATCCAAAATGGCACATCATTTTGTAAAAACTAGACCATTTGCTCCTAAATGGTGCCATTTCATTTTAAAAATATTTGGACAGCACCTCCTCTATTTTTAGGATATTCCCATATGATTAAAATCATGGTTTTAAACCTGCAATAACAATTAGCAATCCAATTCCCACATATACACATCAAGAGGATCACTTAGAATAATCTAAGTGCACTTGAATTCTTTTTCGCTCTAAACAAGTTTAAAACTACTTTTACACTTGTGTGTCATCAAAAGCAGCCACCAATTGAGTGTAATAGACAATAGGATCAATAAGATATACAATCAAAATTTAAGAAATTATATTACAAACATAGAAAACTTAATCTATTACACATAAAAACACTTAACTCCATAAATAACAAACTTTGGTGCTTCAGGTTTAACATTAATCCTCCACTTAAATTTTATGTTTCTAGCAATATATAAGGGTTTCTAGGACCATTATTCATCAAAGAATAGCTTAGGTTTAAGAGCTGAAATAAAGGAAACTCACTACAAATTTAAAATTCTACTTAAACCTTACCTTGACTAGTTTGAGTCTTTGCTAGACTTCTTGCCTTCTATCTCCACCAAACTGATTCCCAAGGCTTAGAAATGGATTTTTGAACTTAAGAGGACCTGATGAAACTAATATTTATGTGGGAACAAGTAGAGAATTGAAATTAAAGGACAAGACCTAGAAAGAAGAACTTAGTAGAGCTACCTTGACTAGTTTTGGTCTATCTTGCTTTCTAGAGCTCCAATTTGAGTTCTACCACTTAGAAACTCTTGGATATGGATAAGAGGAGTTGAGAGAAGTGTAGGAAGGTATTGGATTTGGTCTAAAAGTGATACTTAATGACTAAGAAATGGCATAACTTAAGTTCTAAGAGGTATTTTGAGAATTTTGCACCTTACTTTCCATGTGTCCAGCTCAAAAACATCCTTAACATACTTACCACGTTGCTGGTCCATCCTATACACCCAAGCGTAGTCTAAAATGGTGAAACCTAACTTAGAAGGTGAAAACTACTCACACTTTGACCTATAATCCTATATGGCCAATCTTATTGTAATCTAGTGGAACCTAGCCCTATAACCAGTCATTAAACATAAAAAGAAAGTCAATTACACTCCAATTAACATGGCAAACATAGTATTAGCACTTAATTATTAGAATGCACAAAAATGACATTATGCGATTTAGCTTAATCTAAGCTAGCTTAGTGCAACTAAATACGAATTAGTGTCCTGAATGCCACCTTGTGCTTACCTGGGGCCGACATATAAAATGCTATAAATGAGTCCTAAACATTAAATTAAGCCTATTTGACGTGTTAAACACATAGTGAATTCGGCTCCGAAGTGGATGAAAATTACATTTTACCGAAAGACCACTATTTGACCAAGTTTTCAACAAGTACGATCTTAATACATGTGCACATAGTATTACTTTCATAATTATATCCTTTGTTCTTTTAGCACACCGAGCTCTCTCTTTTTGAGGGCATTGAACCTTTACACTGCATCGGAATACTTCAGCAATCATTCGTACAATAACATGTATGTGAATTCACATAACATAATGAATGAGCATGTTTTTATGAAACTGGTATTAATGACTTCTAGATGCCTAATATGCAATTAGAGCATGTTTATTGTTGGCTCTCTTAATTATGTGAGGAGCTGGATGTCATAATCCCCTCCTCCTTATAAAAATTTCGTCCTCGAAATTTACTTACCCAAATAATTCTGGATACCTGATCCTCATTTCATCCTCTCTCTCCCAAGTCGCTTCTTCTACTACGAAATTCCTCCACAAAACTTTAACTACTGGAATCTTCTTGTTTCTCAATTCTTTCTTTTTTCTATCAAGTATCTGTATTGGTCGTTCCTCATATTTCAAATCTCGATCTAGCTCTAGTGGCTCATAACTCAACTGATGGGAGGGGTCTGAAACATATTTCATCAATAAAGAGATGTGGAAGACATTGTGTACACTCGACAGTGATGGAGGTAAAGCAAGTCTGTATGCTACGTTTCCAACTCTTTCAAGGATCTCGAAAGGTCCAATAAATCTAGGACTCAACTTTCCTTTCTTTCCAAATCTCATCACTCCTTTCATTGGTGCTACTTTTAAAAATACTATGTCTCCTTCATTGAATTCTATATCTCTTCGCATTGGATCAGCGTACTTCTTCTGTCGATTCTGTGTAGCAAGCATTCTTTTTCTTATCTTTTCTATTGCCTCTGTGGTTTCTTTGACTAACTCTGGGCCAAGATACTTCTTTTCTCCCATTTCATCCCAATGGATTATAGATCGACACTTTCTACCATATAACATTTCATATGGAGTTACACTTTTTGTTGCTTGATAACTGTTATTATAAGCAAACTCAATCAATGGTAGGTATTTACTCCATGATCCTTGGAAATCTAAAATACATGCTCTTAACATATCTTCCAAAGTTTGAATTGTCCTTTCTGTTTGTCCATCTGTTGAAGGGTGAAAAGTTGTACTGAACTTCAATCTGGTTCCCATGGCCTTCTGCAAACTTTCCCAAAACTTCAAAGTGAATCGCGGATCCCGATCTGAAATAATTGAAACTGGTATACCATGCAGTCTCATAATTTCTTGAATATACAGTTCTACAAACTGATCCATAGTGTAGATCATGCGTACAGGAAGGAAGTGTGCTGATTTTGTGTATCTATCTACTATAACCCAAATGGCATCATGCTATTTCGAAGTTCTAGGTAATCCAACAACAAAATCCGTAGTAATTTCCTCCCATTTCTATTCTGGAATCTGTACTGGTTGTAATAGACCAGTGGATCTCTGGTGTTCAGCTTTAATCTGTTGACATGTGAGACACTTGGCTACAAATTCTACGACGTCCCTTTTTATTCTAGGCCACTAATAATGCATTCTTAAATCATTATACATCTTTGTAGTTCTTGGGTGCAATGAGTACGGTGTAGTGTGAGCTTCTATGAGAATTTCATTCTTGAGTCCTTCATCATTTGGGACACATAATCTATTTTTAAACTTCATAGTCCCATTAACTGAGATACTAAAATCAGTAGTCTTTCTATCTTCCACTTCATCTTTCTGTTTTAACAAATACGGATCTGTAAGCTGACCCTGTTTAATTTTTTTTCCTAATAATGTTGACTGAAGTGTCATTGTTGCCAATTTACCAATGATGATCTCAATTTGTGCTCTACACATATCCTCCTGAAGTGGCTTTGATAACTTCCTTAGAACTGATAAACTACTCGGTGACTTTCTACTCAATGCATTGGCCACAATATTTGCTTTCCCTGGATGATACAAAATCTCACAATCATAGTCTTTTACCAACTTTAACCATCGTCTTTGTCTCATATTTAATTCTTTCTATGTGAAAAAGTACTTGAGGCTCTTATGGTCAATGTATATTTCACAATGTTCCCCGTACGGATAATGTCTCCAAATCATGTGAGCAAATACAACTGCTGCCAACTTTAGATTATGAGTAGGATATTTTTACTCGTAGTCTTTCAATTGTCTGGAGGCATAAGCTATTACCTTACCATTCTGCATTAGCACATACTCCAATCCTTTCTTTGACGCGTCGCTATAAATTACAAAGTTTCCTGATCCAGACGGAATAGTGAGTATTGGGGCTGAAATCAATCTTTGTTTCAACTCTTGAAAACTTCTCTCACAAGCCTCAGTCCATTCAAATTTTTGATTCTTTCTAGTGAGTTGTGTGAGAGGTATAGCTATCCTAGAAAATATCTCCACAAATCTCCTGTAGTAGCCTGCCAATCCTAGAAAACTTCGTATCTCAGAAGTATTATTCGGTCTTGACCACTTACTAACCGCTTCTATCTTTGCTGGATCCACTGAAATACCTTCACTAGAAACTATATGACCCAAAAAGGCAACTTTCTCAAGCCAGAATTCACACTTTTCAAACTTGGCATAAAGTTGCTTCTCCTTCAACTTCTGCAGTGTAAGTCTCAAGTGCTCCTCATGTTCATTTTTAGACTATGAATAAACCAAGATGTCATCAATGAAAACTATTACAAACTTATCCAGATAATCCTTGAACACTCTATTCATCGTATCCATAAAGGCTGCTGGGGCGTTGGTCAATCTGAATGGTATTACCAAGAATTCATAATGACCATAACGAGTCTGAAAGGCTGTTTTTGGCACATCTTCTCCTCTAATTCTCAACTCTTGGTATCTCGATCTTAAGTCAATTTTGGAAAATACAGCTGAACCCTGTAATTGGTCAAACAGATCATGAATCCTAGGAAGTGGGTACTTATTCTTGATTTTCACTTTATTTAATTCTCTATAATCAATACACATCCGCATGATACCATCTTTCTTCTTGACAAACAAAACTGGAGTGCCCCATGGTGAATAGCTAGGTCTGATGAACTTTTTGTCTACGAGTTACTGTAATTGTGTCTTCAATTCTTTCAACTCTACAGGTGCCATTCTATAGGGTGCCTTCAATCTTGGTGCAGTACTAAGTAATAATTCAATAACAAACTCAATTTCTCTGTCTGGTGGTAATCCTGGTAATTCATCCGGAAACACTTCTAAGAAATCCCTAACTATCGGTACATCTTCTGGTCTCAATTGTTGTTCCATAGACATATCTATTACATTAGCTAAATACCCTGAATAACTATTGTCCAACAATTTCTTCGCCTTCAAAGCAGAAATGATAGGTAGATTAATTTTTGGTGGAATGCCAATGAAAACAAACTGACTTCTTTAGAAGGTTGGAAAATTACTCTTTTCTTTCCACAGTCAATAGTAGCATTATACTTGGAAAGCCAATCCATACCGAGTATTATCTCATATTCCTGTATTTCTAACATCACAAGATCTACAAATAGCTCTCTATCATCTATCTGTAATGGAACTCCTTTTAACCACTAATCTGAGTATAATATTTCCCCTGATGGTAATGTTGTACTAAATACTTCTGGTAACTGATCAGGGAGTCTACCCAATCTCCTCACATATGTTATGGATGCAAATGAATGTGTGGCACCAGAATCTATTAATGCATGTATAGGTATATCAGCGATAAGAATCTCACCTAAAATAACCGAAGGATCTGCGTCTACATCAGCCTGAGTGAGTGCAAACACTCTAGCATTAGTCTTCCTAGGTTCTTCTGTCTTCTGCTCATTCTTCCACAGTGGGCACTCTCTTTTAAAATGACCCTCCTTACCACATTTATAACAAACTGTGGTATGAGCTCTGCACTCTCCTAGATGGTTCTTACCACATTTTTCACATCGTGGCCATTGTTGTCTCCTTTGTTGTCCACCCTGTTGTCCACTGTTGAACCTCTTATTTTGTTCTGACCCACCTTGAAAAAATTGACCTCTTCGTTTATTGTCATTGAAACGACTTGCATTGGGCTGAAAATCTCTACGAGGAAAACTAGTAGAAGCTCTAGCTTTTAATATCTTCTCTTCTTGATGTTCAGCTCGTAAAGCTTTCTCTACAACCTGTCCATATAAAATTGGCCCTGTAAGTCCCATGTCAACATCTCTAGCAAGTTCTGGCTTAAGCCCCTCCATAAAGCGAGTGACCCTTGTGATATCATTAGGGACCATGTCTGAAGCGAACCTTGCCAACTGATCGAATTTTCTCATATACTCAGCCACTGAAAGGTTGCCCTGTTGTAACTTACTAAACTCATTCACCTTTGTGGCCAATACGGCAGCATTGTAATATTTCTCGTTGAAGACAAATTGAAATTCTGCCTATGTCATCTCTAGTTTGCCTAATCACATCCCACCATATGCGTGCATCTCTCTTTGACATATAAACAGCACAATAAACTTTCTCCCTTTCATTAAGCTGCATAAAGTCAAAAATTGTTTCTAACGAACATTTCTATTCTTCTGCATCGAGTGGATCTCTAGTACCCTCAAATACAAGCGGGTGTTGTTTCCTAAACCACTCATACAGTGGTTCGAGATGGTGTAATGCAGCTGGGGCCTGTGGTGGAGGCGATGGTGGTGGTTGGGGAGGATGTGTGTTAGGCGGAATTTGTCTTTCCCTTTGCTGTTGTAATAGCCTCTTAATCTGTTCTGTCTGCCTACGGACCATTTCACGGAGTTTCACCAACTCCTGTGCATGTCTCTCAGGGGTAGAGTCCTCAGTAGCTCTAGATGTTTGACCTCGAGTGATAGTCATTTCTGTGCTCCTTGTCCTAGTAAATATTAGCCAATAATATACATGAAAATAGAACAAATATAAACTAATGTATAAAAATACTTACTTGTGAGCTGAGTGATTCCCTTTCTCGACATGAACATATGGATGGTCTACAGAAACGATTTAAACCCCCACTCTGATACCAACTTGTAACGTCCTTCCATTTATCCACATACTACTAGTGGGGATTTACTAATGATGTGCTTAATATTTATACAATATTTATGTACCTTTTCCATCTTAATTTTGTGCTTAATTGTTATTTTTCTCAAAGCTTTAATCTTAATTTGTGCTAATTTCTTAAATTGAGCAGGTTAAGAGATATTCACAGAAAAGAGAATTTAAAGTGACATTTTTCTATAAACAACTAGAGAAAGAAGATAAAGAGATCCAATCCACTTGGCCCATTTGAAGTGTTGAATGAGAAGAGTGAGTGGTTGCACGTGAAGAATTGCTATGGGAAACTATACAAGATTTATATAGTATAACAAAAGAGGAAAAAAGAACGTAAAAAAATTAGATAGGATTCTTATATCAGTGGAGTGGAGAATTAGCACAAGCACAAGGCCCAACAGGCCCAACAATTTTAGCGTGAAATTGGCTTGAGTCCCATTAACCTATCATGTATATATTAAAAAAAAAAAAAAAAGAAAAAGAGTTACGTAAAGGAAAAGGGAGTCCGGCTCCAGTGCATACACGAAGCAAAAAGGGAACTTCTTATTTTGTGGACTCTTATTGAGTCAGTGGAGATTTCTCTTTATAAATAAAGAACAATGCGATAGCGAAGAGAGGGGGCAGCAGTCACAACAGCCGGAGAGCTCCAGAGGGCAGCGAAGAGAGAGGCAGAGAGAGATTAAAATACAGATAGCAATTAGAGGCCAAATTGGAAGAGGAGGCTTGCAATTGTTCTCAGTCATTTTTTTTTCACTTCACTCAATCTTCGTTTGTTTGTTTTTATTTTTAGTTTTTCATTATGTTGCAAATTTTTATTTTTAGTTTTGTTATTTTCATTATGAACTAAATTTATTTTCTAGGATTGCAATGGGATCTCTATATGTAGTTTGAATTATGATGTTACCTCTTTGATTTTGCTATTTAATTTACGAATTGTTTATTCTATCTTGTTCTTAATGCTTTTGAGTGCTTGATCACCACTTAAATTGATATTGGTAATTTGTATGAACTTGGAAAAGGAATTTCAGATTTAGACCTAGATAGAATAACACATGATCATGTTTATATGAGTTTATGTAGGATAGGAATATACCTACATAACATGTGCAATTATTGAAAGACCTTAATCTTAATGAATCTTTTCTTAATCTAATTCACATAGGAATATAGTGAGTTAAATAGAAGAGATATTTCTACATGACTATCGAAAGAGGCTTGTAGATACACTAGGGTTCTTGATTGGCAATTTGGGTTAAATAGTAATTCAAAGAGGGTAACTAGTAATTCAGGCATACGTAGAGTGAAAATTGTAATCCTAGGTTTATTTTCATTGGTGATTTGATAAAATTACTTGCGCTCTTTAATTTAATTTTATTTATTTTCTTGTTTTCTTTTAGTTTAAATTTTAATTTTAGAATTTTTAATTTAATTGTTTGGATAAATTGATAACTAGTGTAGGTTAGTACTTAACGAATTATAGCAATTTCTCTGTGGGAACGATATCTTTATTCATCACTTTATTACTTGTTCGATACGTGCACTTGCGTATAAAATTCCATAACAAGTTTTTAGCACCGTTGCCGGGGAAATTGTTTTATAATTTTTTGTTAATACTAATATCGATTAGTTGAGATTTAATTCAAACTTTATTTTTTTTATTTTATTTTATTTTTATTTATTTATTTATTTATTTTTATAATCTCAGGTACTCTTTAGCAGTACATGAAACGTACGAAAAGTTGGGAGCTTTTGCCGTTAGATCCTGAGATTGAAAGAACACTAAGGGAAATTCGAAGAGCGAAAAATCGATAAGCAAATCCTCCAGCAATAATGGGTAACCAAGACGAGACGAAGCCTCTGCGTGATTATGCTATTCCATTGATTGATGGCCTTAGTTCAAGCATTCGAAGACCTATCATTAATGCTAACAACTTTGAACTGAAGCCCGCTATTATTCAGGTTCAGTTTGGGGGACTACCTAGTGATGATCCGAACCAGCATATAGTGAATTTTCTAGAAATTTACGATACTTTCAAGCACAATGGAGCTTTTGATGATGCAATCAGGTTACGGCTTTTCCCTTTCTCTCTACGGGATAAAGCTAAGAGCTGGTTGAACTCCTTACTAGCTGGGTCAATCACTACATGGGATGATTTCGCACAGAAGTTTCTGGCAAAATTTTTTCCACCAGCAAAGACAGCCAAGCTGCGTAATGATATCACCTCCTTCGTCCAATTCGACAATGAATCACTATATGAGGCTTGGGAGCGTTATAAAGATATGTTGAGAAGATGTCCACATCATGGGATCCCGAAGTGGTTATTAGTTCAAATGTTCTATAATGGCCTGATGGGACACTTGCGAACAATAGTTGATGCAGCAGCGGGAGGTGCCTTAATGGGGAAATCGACTGAAGAAGCATATGACCTATTGGAGGAGATGGCAGCCAATAACTACCAGTGGCCATCAGAAAGAATGAATCCAAAGAGAGCAGCCAGCATAAATGAAATGGAGACTATGGCATCCTTAGCCACACAAGTTAATGCTTTATCCAAGAAGATTGACTCGATGGGAATTCAGGCGATGCATAGGCCATACACAGTTTGTGAAAGTTGCGGTGACAATTGTTAGGTCCAAAAGTTTGGCATTCTAAATGGCTAAGTTTTGAGAACTCAAGTTGATAAAAAGGAAGATGTTGTTACAACAAGTCGGTTGTTGTTGCAACAAGTCTGAAGTTGTTGCAACAAGTCTGAAACTCTACACAAAACGAAACTTGCGTTTTTCTTTATATGGAAACCTTCTAGAATGTGCCCAAACGTGTTTTGTTTCCATAGTTGATGATTCTGATGATAATGTAGGTGAAATATAAATGGAATTTCGTGCATAGCTGGTTAGGATATTTTCCTATCAATTTTCAATCAATTCCTTTTATATTTACCATATATATCATTGATTATTTCCTCATCCTTTTGTCCTTAATTGATATCTGATTGCATCTTGCTAATCAATGAATTTGGACAGGTTTCTGAAGTGAATTCATAAGGATTTTTGTCCTTAATTATTACTGGAAATTGCTCATCAATTAATTAAGTTTCCATTATTTAATTGATTTGATTTGATGAGTTGTTGTGATCAGATTTCCTGATCTATTGCAACAACTCCGGATATTTAAGGAAAGATTGATTAATTTTCTTAAATCTTGGCTTTTGATTGATATTGATTAAGATATGATTTTCCAGGTTAATTATCAATCTTTGACAGGTTAATTGAAGTTTTTCCAGCTGTGCAAAACGTGTCCAAACCGAATCAAAGGAGCAATCATGAATCTGGACGTTTTCCTTATAATTGTTCAGAAATGTTATTGCAACAACTTTCTGGCAGATTACAACTTTTATGGAAAGATTTTGATTTTGTCATTAACTCTTTCCTTATTTGATTTCAGCCTATTCACACTACAATGGACGACCAAGGGGGCTGGAATTCACCTATAAAAGCTCTTCTACTCTAAGAAATCATTTATGCACTTCATTGAGAAAAATATACTTAGAGAGAGTTTTTTATTTGTAAGGCATAGAGTATGTTCTATGGCCATTGTGTGACTTAGAAAGCTTTAGGTTTTCTAGGTACTTTGTTTGAGTGAATCCTGTTCTTCGGGAGGAAGAACATCACGTCTTCGGGAGAAGGCAGATCCGGACCAGTGAAGGGAGTTCACGTGTGAAGGATCAACAAGACGAGGGGAGCTCGCTAAACAAGATTAGTGGAGTTGTTACAACACATTGCGGCAATTGAAAAGAGGGAGTCTTTTATTGTGTCAGTCAATTGGTGCTTGTAATTCTTATACTTTACTAATTTGTTTAATCTCTGGGCATGGCCCCGTGGAGTAGGAGAGGTCCGAACCACGTTAAAAACGTCTTGTGTTCATTTCTACTTTTTATGTTCTGTTGCAACATATGCACTCGTTGTTGCAACATAGTTTATCCGCATGTTACAACATAGTTAATTAATTATTAATTTAATCAATTAATTAATTATTTGGTAATATCTAACAAAGCAGATCTTTCA
>JXTC01000106.1:0-48207 GCA_002914845.1 Trema orientale
AAATACATATTATTTAATATTATTTCTTTTTCTACTTTTATCATAGAAAGACGTGCAAATTTTAATTAGACAAAATAATATCTATAGATAAATAAATAAAAAATACCTATGGTTGTCCTATTTTAAAATTATAATATTATTGTGTGGGGGCGTCTATAGTAGGGGCGCCCCTACGTAGGGTCCTGTCTATTCACCGTTGGATGAGAATCTGTATATAGATAGATTCTCCACAGATTCCTGTTATTCCCCACAGATTCCCATCCAACGATAATTAAGACATGACCCTACGTAGAGACGCCCCTACCGTAGCCATCCCCTTATTGTGTATATATATTTGATGAGCAATGCTATGGGGCACCAGTGGTGCCCAGCACCACAGTGACATGTCTGTTTGTCACTAGATGATTTAATTAACAAACTGGGTCCCACATGGGCCCCAACTTAAATTATAATTATGATTAGCCAGTGACAAATTGACACATCACTGTGGTGCTGGGCACCACTGGTGCCCTATAGCATTATTCATATTTGATAGCAAGTACAAAATATGTTAAATTTGGCATAATTGCATTGGAAGAGGATTTTATGTTATGTGCTAATTTATATTATATAATATTGGATATGCTTCTATTTTTTTTTTTAAATAGTTTTAGCTAGGGCTGGCAATTCGTGTTATCGTGTCGTGTTCGGGTCGACACGATTACGACACGACACGATAACACCTAACCCGAACACGACACGATTAATAAACGTGTCAAAAATTTAAACCCGAACACGACACGATTAATACACGTGTAAGACGACACGACATGTGTAACCCGTTTAATAAACGTGTCATGTGTCATATTATGACCCGTTTGACACGATTATTCAAAATTGACACGATTATTCTAATTTAACACGATTATGCATTACTTAATTTAATTTTACTCCTATAAATATGCTTAGAATTAATCAAAATCACGTTTAATATATTAAAATACTAATAAATGTGTCGTATTAGTGTCATGTTGACACGACACAAAAATGACACGTTTAATTAAACGGGTTACACGTGTCATTTTCGGGTTAAGTGGGTTGACCCGAAACCCACCCGTTTATTATACGTGTTACACGTGTCAACCCGAAATTGATACGAAAATTAAATGGGTCACCCAAACCTATTTATTTCGTGTCATTTTCGAGTCATATCGTCGTGTCGTGTAGAAAATTGTCAGCCCTAGTTTTAGCAGTACTCTTTGAAAAAGGGAAAAAGAAGGAAAGAAACAGTTGCGACAGTGGCTTTTACTAGTCATACTGTATACAACAAATGTCTAGTAATGATCATTACTTTTTTTTTATTAGTAGTAATAATCATCACTTTCCCTTTTCAAAAAAAAAATAATAATAATCATCACTTTCAATATACTGTACAATGATTTACTTTACTTGAAAGTATTACATTAGCAAAAACAAAAAAACAAAAAGGATTTGCATATAGTTATAAAAGGAAACAAGCGAAGCTAGAAAACAAAAGGTAGATAATGGCAACAAAAATTTAGAAGAAAGGAAAATTAATTTATGTATCTCTAAATCATATAATCCAATTGGTAGAAAGCATAAATATTTTCAGGCAAAACATTCTATCAGAAAAAGAAAAAAAAAAAAAAACAAAACAAAACAAAGTTTGTAAGAGGAAAGGATTAATTAAACGATTTAAAGAGGCCAATTTACTTAGATATAATTTAATTGTTGCATGTGTACTCTAATTTAAATTAGTGTGGAGAACAATAAAGATTAGTTATTATGCAAATTTTTAATTCAATATTCTCTCGTGATTTGAAATTAATTTGACTTGTGCTCACATCAATATAAAACATGTTAACGAGTATGTGGCACAACTATAGCCAGTTGAGATGAAATTTTATTATTATTAAAGAAAAGATGAACTTTATTAAACTAATTTCTGTTAGCACATTACTTACTTGCCAATATATATTAATTTTTGGTATTAAATACTGAAGTCCCCACAAAATTTAATATGTTGTTCATTCATGATTATATTAATATACAATCAATTAGGGGGGGCATATTCATGGATTAAAGAATAAAGAATATTCCAATTTCTTTAATGAAAAACAAAGTATATTCTATATATACTTCTTAGCATGCATTCCGTGGTTGGCGTTTTGGGTAGATTTTAATCAAGTTGCAATATTACAATAACAATTTGAAACTGTTATATATGCATTCAAGCAATAACAAGGTCAAATTGATGGGATCTAAACTCGGTTGTCGTATAAATATATATATAACATTTGTTTAATTTTATTTGTTTTAAAATAGAAGTTCAATAACATTGTTAGTGACTTTCTATACAATAATTTAGTGAAACATTACCATTTACAAACCTTTTCCTCCATGAAAAATCAACATCAAACTTGTGCTTGAGAGATTGGAAACATTGTTGTTTTGGAAAGAGTTTGAGCACGAGTCATTAATACTTGTATTAGTGCCAGATTTATGTACACATATATGTTGATTGTTTTTTCATTACTTTGTTTATTTGTTACATTTCTTTTTCTTTTTTTTTTTTTTTTTTTTTTGGTGTCCCATTCTGGCTGCCAAGCACCTCGACCTATAAATAATGTTTGTGTAGCTTAACTGGTAATGAAAAAAAAGAAAAACTTGATTGTTCCTCGTTAGTTAGTAAGGTAACCCCTTGATGTCACTTATAAACTTAGTATGGTCACTATTTTATTTTAGAGTTTTCCATTCATAGATTGCTTGGGAAGTAAGTGTCAAAAAAATGGCAAAGTTTATTCGCCTTATAAATAATTTCATTTGGGATTGTTTCTAGATATTTTTTTTTAACTTTTAGAAACATATAGAGAAAAAAGAAGAAGGAAAGGCGTTTAGTAGATTTCTACTTTTGGTTAGCATACTCGCTATTTTAAGTAGAATTTGAGAAGCCAAGTAAATGTTGATTTTTAAAATTGATTCTTCAGCTATAATGCAAATTGTTTAAGATATCATTATACTACACACATTAGCAAATATTAAATGCTATTTTTAAACAACAAAATAGTTTTATGAATTAGATTTTTACTAAATGCCTAATTTTTTTTCTTACAATTACTTTTTGCTCACAGCACAGCTACAATAAGACTACAACACAAGAACTAAAGTGTTTGACTTATGAATCATCATTCCTAAAGGGACTATTGACATAGTCGAATCATTCTAAAGTTTGAAATTGATTAAAATAGTTGTTTTTCCAAAATTATCCATATATATTTATAATGCTCAGAAAGAATATATCCTATATTTGTGTGAAAGCTTTGGTAGTTAGAATAAATGTCTTAAAAAGAAAAAACTCTCTAATAGAAGAAGCTGACTTGATTCTTAATATCTCGAAGTTTAAAGAACATGTCTGATTATTTGCTATGGTGTTTACACTGTAAATAATGGTTACGAGGCCATGATCGAGTTCAAGTATAAACATTCTTATTGAAATTATGTTATGCTGGATCAGTGGTGGGTCCAAATTATGGAAACTAAGACTTCCCAGCGAGGTGAAGATTTCTATTGTAAGTTGGTCTTTAGGTATCCTCCCAACCGTTTCTCTCGAAGGAATTCTCCCAAACTTTTGTAATCCTTGATAAGGATAGCTAATATTTCACTTTTGGTCTCTGAATTTAATTCTTTTGTAATTAATAGATTAAGATTAGTTGGAGATACGTTGTGTAATCTTAATTTAGCTTTGTATTTACTTAGCTTGTTTGCGACTTTAGGATAAAGATTAGTTTCAATTTGATTGTTATTGGATATACATACTACTCGGTACCATTAATAAAATTGATTTGAGCCAGGATCAAATCCTATCATATGATATCAAGAGATTTTCAATTCTCCATAAACCCTACAAAGTCAAAAGTACCATCCCCGTAATAGCGCCTACGCTCTCGCACCTCTCGTCTGCCTCACTAGCTAGCTAGTGCTATTATGCACCTCTAACCTGCTACTATCTCCGTGGCGTCCCCTCACGTGTCGATATCTAGCTAACTCCTCACATCCATAGTAGTGAATCCTCTTGACTCCTTCAATACACTTGTCTCCATTGACATTGTTGCTCAGGCTCCTATTAAGCTCCCCTCACACAAATTATATTTCACGGAAGCTACATTTTCAGATGCTTAATTTTCATCAGTTATGATCTCTTGGAATTTGTAGACGGCATTAAACCTTGCCCAACAATGTCGATGCCGTCAGTCCTGCCATACTGCCAACTCTCTGGAAATCAAAGTCACAAGGTGGAACGTTGTCCGTTTCATGCCGTGGAAGAAACACTCCTCATAATGTTAGTGAAATTGATTTGAGCTTTTATCAATTCCTTGTACTCTTTTTAGTAGAAAATTTAAAAATGACGCTAGATGCACATTGTGTGGTGATAGCTTTGAATCCATTCTACATATCCTTTTTTTCTTGTGACAATACTTTAAAATATTCGGTTAAATTGCCAAGTGGATTTCGATTCAAAGTTACCTAAAGATGGAGATATTGTCTTCTGGTCCTATACTATTTGTTTAAAGTTTGTTTCGTTAAACTGATGTGATCCACCAATAGATTCGGCCTACTAAAAGATCTTGGAAATTAAATAATGATGTTTCCATTGATTCTAAATCTGGTTTCATTATTCGAAACCCACAACAGTCTGATAGTAGTGCTTGGTACGAAACAATTGTGCTTAATTTCAAATGTAAGCACAGTCATAGTGATACTATGAGCACTTTAGGGCATCCTTAAGATATGTTTTTAGATACCATTATACAATTACAATCCGTCTTTACTCAATGAATACAAAACACCAAATGCCTTGGCAACCACATTTCCTTGTTCTATTGAATCCAACTACCTAAATGTAGTGAATACTATCAAAGGTGTCTTCTACTCTAATCTCTTCTGGAAATTGGGTTGATTTGTAAATAACAATATTAATTGATTAGAGATACTATTAATTTTGACCATATTTTAAAGCATGTAATAAAAAAAAAGGACAACCTATAAATCGTTTACAAAACTATGACTTTCATTTAATGAAAATTTCAGAATTCTAAAATTACCTCCAACTCGGCCCTAGACGAAATTTTTTTACCAAGTCAAAAAGGAAAAGTTAAGGATGCGGCGCCAAGAAGATGGCTAACCATGTTTGACTGGGGTCGAGATTGTTCGACCGTAGTCGAACAACGACTTGACTCTAATCGAACACCGGTTACACATTTTCAACCGATGGCTCGATTCTAGTTGAAAATTTTCGACTGAGGATTTTCCAGTCGTTGGTCAAAAATTGATCAAAATAGCTAGGAGAGGCTGCAATACAAGTTTCCCACGGTCAAAATTTTTTTGACTCTCATTGAGCGTAGGTGCCGTCGTGATCAAAATCGGGATTAATGATGGTGGCAGGGTGTTATAAGTTGTGGTGATTGCAAAAGTACTTTGGGTGTGTTGAAGAAGAATTTATTTTAAGGTTTGTTAGAAAATAGGGTATGCAAGTAATTTTAGATATGTGACATGACAATGAGGATTAATTTTAAAAATATTTATAGTTAAGTCCCCTTTTTAATCATAAGAAACTTAGTAAATCCCTAGGTGTAAATTCCCCTTATTAATTTACTTGACGCTCATTTTTTGAGTTGTATATCTTTTATTAATAGATAATATAAAAATGTCGCTCATGTTTTAACAAAGAATGCTCTTAAAGATAAGGGTCATTCTATATTGCTTAGAGTTTGTCACCAAACAAGAAGCAATTGTGTTTACTGAGCAATGAAATTTCAGCTGATTGGTTTTTTTTTTTAAGGAATATCTTCTTTGTTCATCTCTTATTAGCAAAAAAATAGAATATCTTCTTTGAACTATGTCTTTAGAAGATTTTCACATTTCATTTACGGTAAAAACCTCGATAAATTAATAATCTTGGTTAACATAATTAATCTTTCGGTTCTAACACGGATCGGTATACTAAATACATAATTTCGCTAAATGTATAAGATAATAATTTTTTTTAAATTCTTTTAGGGTCCGACGAATATATAAATTAATAATTAATTAAATAAAAAATAAAACATAAACATTCATAATATTAAAAAGTTCTTTTTCTTCTTAATAACTTCTATTTTCT
Source organism: Trema orientale (assembly GCA_002914845.1). Lineage (NCBI taxonomy): Eukaryota > Viridiplantae > Streptophyta > Magnoliopsida > Rosales > Cannabaceae > Trema > Trema orientale. The sequence continues at coordinate 6,161 of JXTC01000106.1, forward strand.
TAATTATATTTTTTTTTTTTCAAAATATATATGTAAAGTTATTTGTTTTTTTGATACCTAAATGAACTTAAGTTAATCCTTAATTTTTTACAATGCATACAATACCTAAGATAATTTTTTCCATATTGTAGTAAGTAATTATTTAAGGTCATTATTGCTCGAAAGGCTTCTTTTGTGGAAATATTTGGCAAAATACAACCATCCTCTGGATCATGATTATTATCGATATAACAAATGACTATTTTTAGAGATTATATTCACTGTATATGAATTCTGAAGGGATAAATTGTAATCTTTTACCCTCAAATTATCAGTGTTGTTGAATTTTGCTCCCAAATTGATTTTTACTATAAGAATTCTCCATGGATTATGAAATTATTGAAAAACTCGCAATTCTATTACGTTTGTGTATAAATAGATGGAATTATGACGTGACAACTATTTTTCGATTTTTTTTATTAATTTTTTTTTTAAAATCATTATCCCAAAAAAATTTCTCTCTCTTACCTCTCTCTTGTCTCTTTCCATACCCATGCCCTCATCTTCTCACCTAAGAAGCAATAAAAAATCCCAACTAAATCAAAGCAAACTATTAAGTTTAATGGATCAAAACTTAAAACATCCACTCTCTCTCGAATTGATTAAACTAAAAGCAAACAAAAATCACAGTTAGGTTTAGAGCCTGTTAGGTTCGTAATTTGAAAACAGGTGATTTGAATGAAGTGTATTTAAGCTGAGAATCTAAAAACAAAAATTGTTTCTGAAAATGTGTTTGGTTAAGTATTTTCTTACTAGTTATGAGTTTTAAAAATCTGAAACTGTGTTTGGTATTGTATTTGAAAATAAAACAATAAATTCATACATGTTTGGTTGAAATGTTTTTAAATGTTATTTTCCTATAATAACATAAAATCTGTTTAAAAACACTTGTTTAAATATAACTAAAGTTTTTTTTTTGTTTGTTTTGTGAGATGCATTAACTACAATATTGTTTTTTTTTTTTTTTTTAGATACTTGAACTACATTTTTTTTAAGATACATGACTTCAAATTTTCAATAACGTGAAAACTACATCGCTAGGAACAATATATGATCATTCTCATTCAATATTAAGTGCACTTTTATTCTACAAAGGTCTCAAGCAGTTGAAGCTAGCTTGTTAAGTAGTCAATTTTGTACGTTGAGTTGCTGGACATATATAACTTACATAACATCTCAATTACTATGAACTATTCTAATATGTAGGCTTCAGGCATATAGTTGAAGCCAAAACAATATACTTGAACAAAACAGAGAACAATTTACAATTCTTATCCTTTCAGTTGAAGAGCAATACCAAGTAAAGTGAACAAGTTAAGCAAGAGAATGACCATGGACTTGAAAACATGGTTCATGGCTTCCAATACACTGAAAACATTCTTGACTGCGAAAACATAAGCAAAGGGCAGGAACCATTGACTTGACACCTGAAATGTATAGTTATGAACTTGTCAAACTGATTTCACTCATGGCCTCAATATAGATACTAGCTATAAGAGAATCGCATTTTTCTCCCTACTAAACTTGTTCTTCTTGGCACTGAAGTTGAAGCTTATTCATATCTTGTCTAACTTCTTAGTTATGGAACTTTCGTCATTTTAGGTGCTTCATGTATATGCTGATATGATTGGTTATGCTTATATATATATATAGATATACACATATATTTTGAACTAACCAAATAAAGAAACATTCTCAACAAGAGCATGTTTATAGCAGTCAAATAATTTTGACAGATTAATTTGATGCATGTGATAAAGTAAGAGCAGGTCACTTAAACAGATTTACCAACAACTAATAAATAACCGATTTTATCAGTGGGGTCTGGTCTGATTCAGAACCAACCTTCACTCTTAAAGCAGCCAGAGCCAAAAAAAGGAAAAAACTCTTGAAAAAGCACCAATTACTCAAACTTAAAGTCCATAATTTTAGAACAAATTTCTATATCTAACTGATGTTTCCATAATCAAAATAACATCAACTCCAAACTATAATCGATAACCAAAATTTCAAAATAAATAAAAAACATACCATGGTATCAAGCATGACAACGCAGAGAATCTGGGCTCCAAAGTCTCTCGATGATACTCATGGTTTCCACGAGAGAAGTTGAAGTGAGCAACGTCCATTCCAGCTTCCAGAATCTTATCGATCATCTCCACTGGGCTCGAGGCCAGACCCAGACTACAGATGATCTTCTTCTTCGGAATACGCCCAAGAAAAAATTATTCGAAACCAATGAATCAAACTTTGAAATAGGGAAAAAAAAAAAAAAAAAAGGAAACAAGGAGTATGAAATCTTGATACACTCATATACCTGCTAGATGAAGGAGACGATGAGCGAGCTTTGATGCAAGGGAGAAAGAGGCGGGGGCGTCGATGTGCAAAAGATAGGTGGTTGTGGCCATGGCATCCAGCAGCTGTAGGAAGTGCAGCGGAATGTGGTGTGTATAACAATCAAAATTTTATACACACAAGTGATAATTTAGGATCAATATGGCTTTGTTGTTTTAATACATAGAATAAAAAAAATTATTTTCAAGGAAAAGTAAGAACACTCTATCTTTCTCTATTAAAAGTTCTTCAGTTGATGATGGGGTTATACTCTACCACAGCTATGAGACCATGATCTTCCTCACCAATCTCAACACATGAGATAGCAAGAGGATGGAGAGCAGAGAAAAATGAAACCACACGTTAAAAAGTTTAATAGTTTTTCTTCATCATATTAAACGTGAAAGCTTGAGACAATCTCAAAAAAAAATTTCTTAATTTGTTTTTATCCCCAAATATTCAAATAATCAAATTATAAAATAATGGAATTAATTTATTTGGTAAATCATAATTTCTCAAATAGAAGATAACAAAATAATCGTATTATTTTTCTTTTCTTTATGCGTGTAATACAGAGAAATTTTCTCTGTGTTGTACGCCTAATACAGTGACTGGTTATTACCTATTAAATAATGATATTATCTATAGGGAACAATAAATTAAATAGATAAAAATAATAACAATTATTATTTTTAATAATGTGACACATAAAACTATTAAATGTATAATATTAATTTTAGTGTGGCGTAATTAATTTAAAATTCAACAATTCTAAATTAAACATTAGTACAAGAAAGTGACTATATAACATGTTCAATACAATGTTAATAGAGGTGGTTTGGGGACCTATGGATTTGTAATTTTAAACTCCAATAAATTTGATAACTAATTAAACTCTTTAATTAAATTATCGAATTTATTAGTTCCAGTGTTACTCCACTAAAAAACTGGAACTGCATTTTTAAAAGTTACAGTATACACTACTCAAAGTAATCATAAATTTTGTCCATTAATATAATCATTACATACAGAATAATCATCCATAAATGATTCATAAATAGAGTTAGGCTTGTAATCCGTTATCCTCTCTAATTACTTCTTTATCCTTGAGTTCCCATGATTTTCTAATGAACAAAAAATTCGTGATCAAATCATGAATTGAGCGCTCTATCGTTCAAGTACCAAATCGTTACTCAAGGGAATCATTTTTCTAACTTCTATTAGGAAGGAATGGATTCTATATTGTTAATCAATATTCCCAGCTATCTATATTATCATGTCTCTAACATACAAGGATTTGGTCTGGTATAAACACAGGTGTTACTGAATATATCAAGAGACATAAAAACATAAACATGAGTCTATTAATTACTCAGGATTAAGATCATTCTATATATAATCATCGGTTGATAAATTTGAATATTCTGTTCTGTAACGGATATTATTAGATTTTCAAATTTATCTGGTCTAATCCTATATAATCTCATCATATAAAGTACCTCCATTTAATGTCGCTACATAAACAGCCTGGATAAGACTGTTCCATTCTCAATGGTAATGGACCGTACTAGTAATTTTTTAATTAAAGATCCCAACTTTAATAATTAATTACGAAATAGTTCAGATTATATTTCTTAAACTTAATCCTCTTGTATGTACTACTTTTATACATACTAAGTTTAAGGTTACATTTATAACCAAGGAATTTTCATGATATTTATAAATATTATCATAAATAATATATGCAAGCAAATAGAACAAAATTAACTATATTTATTTAATAGCAAATCATTGTTTACATCTTGCTCTTAGGGCAAAAATACTAATAATCTCCCACTTGCCTTAAAGCAAATGAGACATATCCCTTAATCCCATCTCTTCTATGTGACTCTCAAAAGTCTTAGCAGGCAACGTCTTAGTGAACGGATCAGCAAGGTTGTGTTCAGATGCTATTTTCATAACCGATACCTCTAGCTTCTTCACGAAGTCTCTAATCATGTGATACTTACGATGTATATGCTTGGATCTCTTGTGGCTTCCTGGTTCTTTTTAATTTGCCACTGCACCACTGTTATCACAGAACAATGTGAGCAGTTTATCCATATTTGGAACTACTTCCAAATCACTCAAGAACTTACAGAGCCAAACTGCTTCTTTTGCTGCTTTTGAAGTAACTACATATTCAGCTTCCATAATTGAATCAGCAATACAATCTTGTTTTATGCTTCTCCAAACTATGGCTCCACCACCAAGAGTAAAAACTGACCTAGATGTAGATTTCCTATTGTCTATATCAAACTGGAAATCAGAATCAGTATATCCAATAGGAATCAAATCTCTACTAGAGTATACTAGCATATAATTTCTCGTTCTCCGAAGATACTTAAGAATGTGTTTCACAGCTATCCAGTGATCTAATCCTGGGTTAGACTGAAACCGACTAACTATTCCTACGGAGTAGCAAATGTCAGGCCTAGTGCATAGCATTGCATACATAAGGCTTCAAACTACTTATGCGTAAGGAATCCGTCCCATGTCTTCTTCCTTTTGAGGTGTCTTAGGACACTGCTCCTTAGAAAGATGAATTCCATGTCGAGAGGGCAATTGTCCTCTCTTGGAGTTTTGCATCGCAAATCTAACAAGCACTTTGTCAATGTACAATGCTTGAGACAAAGTTAACAGTTTGTTCTGGCGATCACGTATAAGTTGGATCCCAAGAACATAACTTGCCTCTCCCAAATCTTTCATTTGGAATTAGTTAGCTAGTCATTTCTTAATGTTTGATAACATTTCCATATTGTTTCCAATCAGGAGAATGTCATCAATATAGAGAACTAAGAAAACCACTCTTTGATCTTTAATATACTTGGAAACACAAGGTTCATCAGGATGCTGATCAAAGCCATAAGATTTCATAGCTTCATCAAACCTTATGTTCCAAGATCTTGAAGCTTGCTTAAGTCTATAAATAGACCGTTGTAGCTTGCAAACCTTTTGCTCTTGACCCTTGGCAGCGAAACCTTCTGGTTGAACCATATAAATGGTTTCGTCAAAATAACCATTAAGAAAAGTTGTCTTAACATCCATCTGCCATATTTCATAATCGAAATATGCAGCTATGGATAAAAGAATGCGAATGGACTTTAATATGGCAACTGGCGAAAAAGTCTCTTCATAGTCGACTCTTTCCTTTTGGGTGTAACCTTTTGTCACACTAGCCTTGCTTTGAAAGTCTCTACTTTTTCATCCACTCCTCTTTTTGTTTTGTAGATTCACTTACAACCAATGGGTCTTCCCTCATCAGGAAGGTCTACAAGTTTCCAGACTAAGTTAGAATACATTGATTCTATCTCAAGGTTCATAGCCTCTTGTCATTTCTCTTTATCAGGATCAGTCATTGCTATTTTATATGTCAATAGATCATCTTTGCCATCATTAGATATAACTATTTGAGCTTCTCCAATTTCTCTATAGCGAGCTGGTGGTTTTATCATCCTCCCACTACATCGAGGTGGCAAAATGTCCTAATTTAGAAAGGTGGTTTCCTTTTCTTGTTCAGCAACAATTGTCGGTCGTGGTCTGATCTCATCAGAAAGTAACTCTTCTATCACAACTTTGTTATGAGGTTTATAGTCTGTCATATAGTTGGTTTCAAGAAAAGTAGTATTTGTCGATACAAATACTTTCTTGTCTTGAGGACTATAAAATAGACCTCCCCTCGTTCCTTTGGGATAACCCACAAACATGCATACTTCCGTGCGAGGTTCTAGTTTTCCAGTTTTCTCTTTTAGCACGTGTGCTGGACATCCCCGTATACATATATATTATAAACTAGGTTTTCGACCATTCCATAACTCTAGAGGTGTCTTTGGTATTGACTTAGAAGGTACCACGTTCAGAATATATACAGCAGTTTGTAACGCATAACCCCAAAATGAGCTGGGTAAAGTAGAATAAATAAGTATGGATCTTACCATGTCTAGTAATGTTTGATTTCTCCTTTCTGCAACATTGTTTTGTTGCGGTGTACCCGGTACTGTTAGTTGGGATATAATTCTATGTTCAACAAGGTGAACATTGAGTTCATCATCAAGGTATTCACCTCCTCGATCTGATCAAAGAGATTTTATTGACTTATTTAACTACTTTTCAGCTTCTGCTTGGAACTCTTTAAACTTTCCAAAAGTTTCAGATTTCCCATGCATTAGGTAAATATAACCATATCTTAAATAGTCATCAATGAGTGTGACAAAATATTCGTAACCTCTCCTTGCTTGTACATTCAATGGACCGTAAGCATCGAAATGTATTAATTAAAGATGTTCAGTGGCTCTTTGATCTTTTGTAGAAAACGATCTTTTGGTCATTTTATCTTCAAGACAGGATTCACAAACTGGTAGAGTACCAACAGTTAGCTCTCTCAAAGGACCATCCTTTACTAGTCTATTAATTCTATCAAGGTTAATGTGACCTAGTCTAAGATGCCAAAGATATGTGTTATTGTCATAAGAAATTTTTTGTTTCTTAGCTTTGGGTTTTTCAACTGTAAACATCTCAGTCTTCAGCAGTGAGTTAACAGTAGGCCTTAACATATAAAGCCCATCATTTAAAAATTCAGAACAAATATTTAAGCTATTTCTAGAAATAATAACAGAATTATTATCAAATAAAACAGAGTAATATTGTTCATATAATCTGGAAATAGAAATCAAATTCCTCTTAAAACCAGAAATGAAATAAACATTGTTCAAAACAAGAAATTTATTATAATTGAAATTCAAACGGACTTCTCCCATTGCTGAAGCTGAGACCAAAGCTCTATTACCCACTTTCATAGTAAAGTGCCCATCAGAAAGTTCGCGTGAAGAACTAAGTATCTGCAAAGAAGTACAAATATGGTTAGTCGCTCCTGAATCTACTATCCAGGGTGACGAATCATTTTCAACTAAACAAGATTCGATGACAAGTAAATCACATTTACTTTTCTTCTTCTTTTCTTTGAGCTCCTCGAGATACTTTGTACAGTTTCTCTTCCAGTGCCCATCTACACCATAGTGTAAACATTTCCCTTTGGGCTTCTTTTCTTTAGAGCTCTTGTTCTTGTTGTTGTTGTTCTTCTTCTTTTTATTCTTTCCACCACTGTTGTTCTTACCCTTTCCTTTTGTTTGCCTTTTTCTCTTCTTGTCCTTACTTGAAGAGGGTCCAGCTTCAGCAATGTTCCCTTCTGCAGCTTTTGTCTCTGGCTCCTTTCCTTTTGAGATAAACTCAAAAGTTTAGAGCTCATTGAGGAGCTCAGTTAAAATGTAAGAGAGTTTGTTCATAACATAATTACTCTTAAACTGAAGGAAATCATTAGAAAGGGTTTCAAGAATCATGCCCACTTGTGTAGCCTCATCAATGGTCGCACCATGGAGTTCAGCTTCGTTGATGTGGCTAATCATCTTGAGAACATGCTCACGAACAGACGAACCAACTTTCATTTTAGCATTCATAATGGCCTTCACAGCCTCATGACGAGACTGGTTGGAAAGGCGCCCAAACATCTGTTGTAGAGACTCTATTATCTCAAATGCAGTCTCCATTGTTTGTGCTTAGTTCTAAGCACTTCAGACATTCCTGCTAGCAAGTAGCAGCGGGCTTTGGAGTTGGTATTAATCCATTTATCATATGCCTCTCGTACAGCTCGAGTGGCATTAGCAGCAGGTTGTTTAGGACATTCCTCAGTTAGGACAAATTTGTAGTTCTCACAAACAAGGACTATATTCATGTTACTCTTCCACTTATTAAAGTTCTCTCCGGTTAATTTTTCAGTTGCAAGTAACGCGGTAATGGGATTCGACATAATTGCTGAAAATAAATAATTGTCTTTTAAATATTTGCTAAAATATTTAAAAGACAATAATCTTTTAAATATTTGCTAAAATATTTAAAATAATTGTCTTTTAAATATTTGCTAAAATATCATCAAACATAAATTCCGTGTAGTAAAAATGATGCATAATGCATATGTAAATAAAAAATTACTAATACCACGATTGAACAACCAACACAAATAATGTGCCACCGTAGGGTAGGTCACATTTTTACTAATTGAACCGAGACTTTCTCAATTAATAAATATCAATCAAAATATCTCATATTTTTCACATTATTAATTACCGTTTTATTTGGTCAAGATATAATTAACACATTTAATTATATCCTTATGAGTGTGACCTACCGTTTTAGATTCCATGAACTTAATTCAAATGCTGTAGGGTAGGTCAATTTTGAAATACATCTTGAAATTCTATCTCAAAGAAGTCAACCTTGTTATTGATTTAAAACGGACACCCTCCATAGGGAAGACGAAATCTAAGCATCACAAGGTGCTTCTTAAATCTCACGATGTTGTACTAATCGTTGAAGCCAAAGGTTATATTGTCATATTATCTATTCCTACTCATTATTTCAAATATATATAAATATATATTCTTATTATTAAATCTAACAATTTAGATTTATTAAATCCTAGAGAAATCTAAACAATTTAATTTCTAGGATATTATAATATCAAATCCTATTTTAATAAATTATCAAATTTTCTTAAATCTTAATTTATTATTAAATTACTATGCTATCCTATATAAACTATTTTATAAAAAAAAAATAGCATAGTTATTAACAAATGTGATATTACCAAGTTTTAACTAATTTAAAACTAATTCACATTATGTATTCAAGATTATGCGAATTCCAAGAAAAAAAAAAACTAATCTTAAATAAAATTAATCTAATTAATTTCACAATGTACATAATAAAAACTTTTATTCTATTAAAACAATTTTATGAATAAAAAAAAATATACACATGTATGCATGGTATTAAAATATTGAGTAGGTATTTTTCTATTCTAGATGACATGTTATATGCATGATTATAACATATAATTATCAACCATAAAATAAAATAAAATGAGATCTAGACCGAGTTGCATGGGATATTACACAACCCAAAAAAAAAATATATACTACCAAAAATTAAGAAAAACCTAGAACTAGACTACAATAGATCTAGTCCTTGAACGTTTCTTCATGTGGTAGGGTTGGTCGCTATATGGTGAAAATCCTGCTGTGGTAGGGTTGGCACACGGGCTGTGGGCCTTGCTGGTGTTTGTAGTTTTCTTGGTTTTCCTCTTTAGATCTCCATCAAAAAGATTATTACATATGTAAATCTTATACCCTTACTATAAAGGTTTACATTGATTTTGATCTAATTAATAAATAAATAAATAAATAAAGATCCAATACAACCATATAATTAAAGACCTATTTCTCTTAAACCATACATCCATCTCATGTAACAAAATCATCACACATCAATATGCAATAAAATGCCTATTCACATGACATACATATAAGAACAAGATTACAATAATCATGTTTATTAAAACAACAAAGTCCTCATAGAATAATCATGGCTCTGGTACCATTTGTAGGAACCATCATATGGTGCAGTCAAAGGTTGTGTGTGTAACAATCAAAATTTTACACACACAAGAGAGAGTTTAGGATCAATATGGCTTTATTGTTTTAATACATAGAATAATAAAAAAAAAAACTGTTTTCAAAGAAAAGTAAGAATACTCTAACTTTTCTGTTTTAGAAGTTCTTCAATTGATGATGAGGTTATGCTCTACCACAGCTATGAGACCACGATCTTCCTCATCAAGCTTCCATACCAAAGAACTAGAGAGTGGGCTCTTAATAATCATAATCTTATTATTTTAGCACACACTTTTTTTTTTTTTTTTGAATTCTTGCTATAGATCTCAACACATGAGATATAGCAAGAGGATGGAGAGCGGAGAAAAATGAAACCACACATTAAAATCTTTAATAGTTTTTCTTCATCATATTAAACGTGAAAGCTTGAGACAATCTCAAAAAAAAAAAAATTCTTAATTTGTTTTTATCCCCAAATATTCAAATAATCAAATTACAAAATAATGGAATTAATTTATTTGATAAATCATAATTTCCCAAATAGAAGATAACAAAATAATCGTATTATTTTTCTTATCTTCATGCATGTAACACAGAGAAATTTTCTCTGTGTTATACGCCTAATACAGTAACTCATTATTGCCTATTAAATAATCATATTATCTATAGGGAACAATAAATTAAATAGATAAAAATAATAACAATTATTATTTTTTATAATGTGACACATAAAACTATTAAATATGTAATATTAATTTAGTGTGACATAATTAATTTAAAATTCAACAATTCTAAATTGAACATTAGTACAAGAAAGTGACTATATAACATGTTCAATACAATGTTAATAGAGGTAGTTCGGGGACCTATGGTTTTGTAATTTTAAGCTCCAATAAATTTGATAACTAATTAAACTCTTTAATTAAATTATCGAATTTATTAGTTCCAGTGTTACTCCACTAAAAAATTGGAACTATACTCTTAAAAGTTACAGTATACATTACTCAAAGCAATCATAAATTTTATCTATTGATATAATTATTACATACAGAACAATCTTCCATAAATGATTCATAAATAGAGTTAGGCTTGTAATCCGTTATCCTATCTAATTACTTCTTTATCCTTGAGTTCCCATGATTTTCTAATGAACAAAAAATTCGTGATCAAATCATGAATTGAGCACTCTATCGTTCAAGTACCAAATCGTTACTCAAGGGAATCATTTTTTTAACTTCTATTAGGAAGGAATGGATTCCATATTGTTAATCAATATTCCCAGCATTCTATATTATCATGTCTCTAACATACAAGCATTTGGTCTGGTATAAACGCAGGTGATACCGAATACATCAAGAGGCATAAAAATATAAACAAGAGTCTATTAATTACTCAGAATTTAGATTATTCCATATATGATCATCGGTTGATAAATAATATTTATAAATATTATCATAAATAGTATATGCAAGCAAATAGAACAAAATCAACTATATTTATTTAATAGCAAATCATTGTTTACATCTTGCTCTTAGGGCAAAAACACTAACAGCGGCATGACCGACAGTGAGGGCTCGAGAATAATCGGCAACAATCGGCAAGGTTAACAGAGAGGAAGAGAGAGAGGCTCGTAGCAAAGAGACCCAAAGTCATTCGATAAGGGGGAGAGAGAGAAGTTCGGGAGTGGGGGGGCGACTGGACGAGGACGAATTTGAAATTTGGGTTAAAGATTAGAAAATATCAATTTGGCGATTTCAAATTTCTGGATTTTTTGTCTATTTTCAAATTTTGTTCTCAAAAAGGGGCAACCAAACACCAACTTTTGGGCCTGATTTTATTTTTTATGTTTTGAAAATATAAAACAGGATTTGAAAAGGGAAAATTAGACAATTATATGTTATTTTTTGAAAACAATTTGGAAAATACGGTAGTTAGTGTTCTTTTTAGGGAAAAGTTCATAAATACCAATTTTTGAAACTATATTTTCATAAATAGCCATTTTTTATTTGTCTTTCACGAATACCCATTTTTATGCCTTTTTTTGGAGAAATGTAGACCACCACTGTTTTACACATGAAATATATATTTCACGGTATATATTTCATGCATTAAATGTATATCGTAGTCTACATTTCATGAATAAAACTTACACTCAAAATTGGCACACATTTTAAAATGTGTACCGTTCATATTTTATACATGAAATGTATACCTCATGGATAAAATTTACGTTGTAAATGTGGACCATTCATATTTTTCATATGAAATATGGACCGTAAAAACGGGTATTTTGAAAGAAGTTTTAAAAGCGGGTATTTTTGAAATAAGTTTTAAAAAAAGGGTATTAGGTGTAATTTTCACCTTTTTTTAAGATGCAGTATGGTTTTTATTTGAAAAATACTATTTTTTAAAAAATATTTAGAAAAACGTCATTTTTTAAAATAATAACTAATAACCCATAACCAGTTTTCAGAAACTGGTAACTAGTAATTATTTTAAAAATATTATTTTTCTAAAAAATAATATTTGTCCAATAAAAACCGTACGAAAATTTGAAAAAAGCCTGATTTTTGTATTTTTGTAATTCTTTTAGTTTTTTATATGTAAAAGTGTTAGAAACCCATTTGAAAAGGGTACCAAACAGACCTGGGAGACGTGAACTAATCAATTTCCCAAGAAATCATCAAAAGGAAAGTCCAAACCAATCAAGAAAAAGTTAGATTAGAAGAGGGAGTAGAGTGGGTATAGAAGGAGATAGAGAAAGGAAAAAGGAAAGAGAGAAAAAAAATTTAATATATTTTTTCTAAATAATAAAGGATAATATCACCTAGGCTCCCCAAACTTTTTCTAATGTATCACTTAGGTTCCCAACTTTTTTTTTTAGTACTTAAATCCTCAAATTATTAGTTTTCATCACACGTTAATCTTTAGCCTTTTTCCGTCCAAAAGAAACGTTAAATGACCATGTGCAATGCACATGGTTTCAGGTACAAATGACATAAAATGCGACCTAAAATCAATTCAAAAGGCAGTACTTGATAGCTTCTCCAAAGATTTGCCAACATTAGACTTCTTTTAACATAGAGTTTACAAATATATTCACATCACTATTTATAAACTTCAATTGAACTTAAACATATAATCCATAACCTCTGCACTTTGTCTCAATAAAGAAAACCAATTCTCAAAACAACTATTGAAGCTTACAACACATTAAATTTCATTCCTCTACTTGAGTCCTCAACAGAGAAACCTCTAGTTACTAATTTGTATTTTCAGTTTCTAACTCACTATTGGGATACACACAAGGAAGCTTACCATAATCATAATGCATAACACCAAAAATCTAGTTATAAAAAATCCTATCAAACCGTAAAAAACTGAAAAAAAACTCCATTATTAACCCAGACCCACCTTGCTACACGAGTCCACACAGAGTCTCAGTGCCATCAACCCAGCGATTCGCCTCCGCAACTGATCGGCGTATTGTCCGAGAGCTCTAGAAATTCCCTCTCCGTTACGACTGAGACCCATATCCCCAATCTGCTGGGCTTAAACTACAGCGTCTTTAAGGGTCATGCACTTGTTTTAGCCGAGCTTGGGTGCCATGGGGTGCATGGCATCGCCTACGAGCGCGACACTGCCCTTGTTGATGAGGCCAAACAAGACGTCACAGGGAAGCCTGAACAGTACCAGAGCCCATGAAAGTGTGGAGAGGTCAGAGCTTTCGACGGTAGCTGAGAAAAATGGAGGCAAATCTTTAGTGAAGCTTTCGAGCACTGCTTTTTGAATTGATTTTGGGTCGCATTTATGTCATTTGCACCGGAAACCACGAAACGATGTATCCCACAATTCTAAGTAGAGATGGCGAAAGGAAGAAGGTCATATGCTATGCACGTTGTCATTTAACGCTTCTTTTGAACAGAAAAAGGGCCAGGGATTAGTGTGTTATGAATACTAATAGTTTGGGAATTCAAGTGCTACAAAAAAAAGTTGGGGACCTAAGTGATCACTGAGAAAAGTTTGGGGACCCTTGGTGATGTAATATTATCCCTGTTGAAACAAAAAAAAAATAAAGGAAAGAAAGGAATAAAAGGAAACGTGGGAGTTGATAAGGTGTAAAAAAAAATAATATATAAAAAAAAAAAAGATATTAACAAATATCCTACCTCTTGATAACTACCCACTACTCCTCTCCATTTTCTCTCACAAAAGAGGGGATCATGTTCCCCACTCAACAAAACACGTTAAAGTATTTTCAACCAAAAAAAAAAGAAAAGAAAAGAAAAAGACTCTGAAGTTGGTGTATAAATAGAGACACTTGAAACATAAAGAAAAAAAAAAACTGGGAGGCAGTACAAAAAAAAGAAACACACGACAAAAAAACAAAGAAGAGAGAAAAAGAAAGAGTGAAAACACAGAAACTTTTACAACAAATACGTTCTGCACAAAAAAGAAGGGTGTTCTTCAGAGTAAGTACGAACGGGTTTTCTCCCTACATCTCTTCATCTTGTTCCTTTTTCTAAATTTCTCTTTGATTACCCTATGATCTAAGGCAAAATATGGCCAATAGGTCACCAATGAAGATCAAGTTGTAATCAAGGTGAAATTATAATCACTATGTAATCTCTCTGAATAATTAAATATTCTAGATTTCATTTTGGTTCCACCAAGACCTAGGCTAAATAAGCCAAAAAGAGGTTTACGGTGAGGTATGGCCAAAGGAAAACTAGAATTTTTGCTTTCTAAAAGTCGTTATACTGCCAAAATTACTCCAGAAAATGCTACAAAACTTTAAACTCCGTTTTGGTTCCACCATGACCTAGGCTATTTAAGCTAAAAAGGGTTTACGGTGAGGTATAGCCAAAGGGGATTTAAAGTTTTATTCTCTATGAGGTGTTATGCTGTCAAAATTTCTTTAGAAGGAAAAATTGAGTTTCAGTCTTAAGATATTGGGACTATTTAAGAGATATATTTGAATCTAAACTACTAAAATTATGCTCTTAAAAAAATAAGGATTTTACTAAATTAAATCTTTATCGATCATTTCTATATATAAAAAAAAAAGAAAATATTAGATTCAAATATGTATGGTCGTGAAATGGGTTTGATAAGTGATATGGGTTCAAGTTTTTAAAATCTAGTGATGTCTAAATAAGTATTCTTTTTAAACAAGAAAAAAAAAATGAAAGGATATGCATTAATTTTTATGTGAGTTATGTATTTGATTTACTTCAGGTTGGCATCTTTACGGATCTGATGACTATTTTGGTATAGGCCCAAAGAAACAAAATAAAGGCCACCTGATGTATATAATGCCCAATATGCTAAGTATAGTCCAGATAAAATATGCCTACTGTTTTATGGCCCAAGGAAATACCAAGTCTAATAAAGACCCAAAAAAAAAATACAATCTGAAGACAAGCCCAATAAGAGAGTTTCAGGATATTCCAGTCCGATAACTCATCGGCCCATCAAATTGTCCAAAACACTTTTTAACTATTTCTTCAAGCCCAATATTACCACAACCCAAAATCATTACCATGAGCTTATTTGGTCCAAAGCTAAATGTCTGTGTGTGCATTTAGCATGAAAGTTTTCAATGAATAAATGACCAAATAAATGAAAGGCATCATAAGTGACAGTACATGAACTGAAATATTGATGACATGCAACAAAGGAGAGTAAGGTCAGTACTCTCACCAAGAAAAAAAATGGAGCTCTCGGAATGAAGTTAAACGGCCCGGCCCAAAACAAAGTCACGAGAATATCTTTCTATCTACAAAAAGAATATAAAGTGGAAGAGAGATGTGAGTATATGGGTTATGAGCTCAGTCTTCAAACGTGATCAAAGAAAGATACGGATTTACACCTTAATATGTTGTCCATTATTCTCTTCTTTCAAAGATTGGGAGACCAAATCAAACAAAATTCTGAAATTAGTTTGATTTTTTTTTTAAAAAAAAAAGAGTATTAGTCAGCCATAAGAGAAAAGAAAGCAGAAGAGTTACTCACCACAAAAGACTTCTTTCGTTATTATTCTTTCAATCAGTAAAATCCACTCCGATTTCTAAAGACTCGTCACTCTCTTGATTTAATCAAATGAGCTTTCAAAGTATAAGTTTGACTTATATAAACACAATGTCTCAAGTGTACCAACGTCTCACCTCAAATTCAAATTCTAAACTGAAAATAAGTCAAAGCTGAAGCTACCCCGCTGGACCAGAAGATCAGAATCCATAACAAATTCCATATTTTTTTGGATGCTTGAATTAAACATATCCTGTAAAGTATGTGTTGATAAACGGGCTTTTTCAATTAAACAAGAGATGGGCCATAAGCTAATTTGTGACATAAAAGCTATAATAGCTAAATGAATGGGTTACTTCAAATTACCCAAGCCCACAAAAAGTGGTCCATTCACTTACTTTTGGCAAAAAGTCTAATTTGTTGCCAATAATTGGGCTTTTGGCCCAATAAGTGGTAGAAATGACATAATCCGTATTATTTATTATTGAAATCAACATAATTATACCAATGATAAATTTTCGGACTAAAATATTATTTTTTAAAAAAAATAAATAAAACAATGATGTCTTTCGCCTCAAATTCTCCAAATCACAAAAATAGTTCGAACTACATTGACTTGATTCCTCCCAAAGGATACGTAGGCAACTTAGTTACAAAAAAGACTAAGTGCAGTCACAATTCCCAAATAAAATCAAACTTTCTCAAGATTCCAAGAAAGTTATTCACCACCAAATCTAAACACAACTCCTAAAATTCCATAAAAGGTCATTTACCTAAAAATTCGCCAACTTCTAAAATGCCTTTAATTCCATGATATGGTCAGCTACCAGAATTTTATAAATTCTCAAATATTGTTGTAAATTCCTCGACATGGTCATTCACCGGAATTTTCTAATTTTCAGTTCAAAACTCTTAGAACTACAAGTGGCTTGATCCCTCAACGGGGTATGTAGGCAACTCAATTAATTCAGTTGAGTGCAGCCGCAATCCAAAATCACCCAAATTTTCCCAAAATCACACGAGTAAACTGATGTCATTATAATTGGAATCAAAAGGTTTTCCTTTGTACCAAAGGATTGTAATTAAGAGATTATTCTTATAATCTTGAATAGGTCGAACTCTAATTAATAAACTCTCATGCTTCAAGATTAGTATGGGTGAAATTATGTTGTGTGATTTTCAAATTTTTACCCAACAATCCCAAATAATAATGTAGTCTTAAAAATAAACTAGTAAACACAACATTATAAGAAGTTGTCACATTAACTTTCAATATATACGTGAAAGTCAAAATGTGCGTGGAAGTAAAAAAGAATGGTGTATTTTTTAACAATAAAAATTCATTTGGGGGCCAAAATTTCACAACACCAATGATTTACAATTTCTCCATTATGAAATTTCTTCAGATACTATATCTTATAAAGTATTAAATTCTAAAGTTATATTCATCATATAGTTATCTACTTATTAGCTTTTTTATGTACACTGAAAACAAATTTTTGGGTATTTATGTACGAAATGTATATTAACATGTTTTTTAAATGAACTCCTATAGGTATTTTTGTTTTAAATTCTCTGATATGTATAATTTTTTCTACCGTTTAATTTGGATCTAATGGCTTTTATTTAATAGGTTGGTCATAAAAAAAAATAAAAATCACCAACACTAATTGCATTTTGTACACAACTTATAGTCCATACAAAATGCATTTTACTGAACCATGGTGATTTTACAAAAATCACTATTTAAATTTCTCTCTATTAACTTTATGTAAGTATATTAACTTTTATGTATTCACTTTTTTTTTTACTTCAATAACTTTTATGTATTTACATGTTAATATTTGAATTTTAAAATATGCACACATTAGTTTTTGACTATATTAATTTTAACTCATACGTGTAGCTTAGCAAAATAAAACAATACGTATACAAGTATTAAAATCACAAAATTCTTTCCACTCAAAAATTAAAAAAAAAAAAGCGTACAAACTCTTTTTAAATTGATAATTATTCATTTATCGATAAATAAATAACCCTTCTTAAAATAATAATTTTTCTTAGTTCTAGTTACATTAATTTTTAAGGTTTTATTACAAATTCTTTTTTTTTTTAAAAAAAAAGTATTTTTATTATGAAATTTATATATAAACTGGCCTAACTATGATTCAAACTCATCCACTCCCTTACACTCACACACACTTCTAAAAATTCTAGACCAATTGAGCTAGCCTCAATTTGCGTTTTATTGCAAATTCTTATTCTTGTTAGAGAATACGCTCGATTATAGTAGTTGCTATGTTTGAAAGAGATGCTCAATACATGCAACATTTAACATGTGGCAAACAACAAGTCTTCACCTATTAGTCCACAACTCTACAACCATAGTGCTTCCCCATGGATATTCCATAAGGAACAACTGAAGTTTCCAATGTAACAAAACACACTTTCTTACCCACTTATATATAATTGAGTAATATTATGGGACATTACTGGTGCTCAATTGTCATAATGTATTAATTTATTATAATGTGATTATAATTAATAGATTGAGACTTATAAATTGTAAATATAATTATCCACGAACAGAATAAATGACATATTATGTGTTAATGGATCACATATTGTGTATATTGTGTGGTGTTGAGCATATGGTGCGGAAACCCAAAGTCATAACATAACGTTTCTCTGGGCCAGTTTGGTAGAGCTGTAGATTTTAAAGAAAACACTTTTAGCTGTGCAGAAAGAAAAATCTGCTGTAGCGTAAAGTAACAGAGTGTTTGGTAAACTGTAATTTTAAAGTGCTGTGATTTGAAAAAACTGTATTTAAGTGTTTGGTAACCTATATGACTAAATTATTGTGCAAATATAACATGACCAAAATAAATATCATTATACAATTATGCATATTTATAGAAAGAGCTTATTAATATTTTTTACAATTATGCATATTTGTACATGCTAAAGATATTAATACTATTTTTGAAAAAAAAAAAATTGATATGAAAATAAACTCAATTAAATTAGTTACTCAATTAAATTTATTTTATTTTGTTTTAATTTACTTTATTTTCATCTGAATTTAAAATTTCAATAAAAAATTAATTTGATTACTTCAGAATAATTAATATAAAGAGTATTTTAGTCAATTATGATTTAAATGTATTAATATTTTTAAAAAATTGATATGAAAATAAATTCAATTAAATATGCTGCATTTTTACTTTTAAGTTAGGGTATTTTAGTCATTATGATTTATTCATTAAAAGATAATGTAGATTTCTACATAATCGAAAAGTCAAAGTTGCCTTAGCTAATTTTGGCTTGGTTGTAATTTTGTTAAAAATTATTGAATAATCTGATTTTTAAGTTTTTACCAAACACTTTTTTGACTCATAAATTATTCAAAGAGTATTTTTAGTTTATTAAGAAGCTAAACCAAACTGCCCGAGTTATACAATTCGGCCATACGCCTTTGACTACGCCACAATTCAGTCCTTCAGTCACACCAATCACCAATATCAAACGGCCAGTGCTGATTGTTGACCATACGGTGAACACACGGGCCCCACCACATCTAAAACGTAGTGGGACAAACACGTAGGGCCCAAAAGGAGCCCAGGCCCAGCTAGCTATCGGTGGACCCCATCGTACCAGATGTCGCTAATTTGTCTTTTTTCTCATCCCTCTCTACATCTCTTCCCAAATATAGATAAGACGAAAGTAGACGGAACACACGGTCAGCTGACGCGGCGCGTAGTGTCCACTGTCTACCGAGAAACTCGCACTCTGTGGGCCCCACCCCACCACGACGACGACTTTCTCTTTCCTCCACGTCAGTCGCAATGACGTTATTATCCTCCTCTGTTGCACCTATTTACAACTTTGACCAGAAGGAAACAATTATTGTTTTTTATTTTCCCTTTTTTTATATATGTATTTATAGTTTCCCCCACACGCGCCATCGTCGCTCTCAGTCGCAGCCTTTTCCTTGTCACCACCGGAGTTGTTCGATGCCTCCTGGGGCTCGCTCTTTCTCTCTCACTCACACACACACTCTCTCTAAAATCTCTCTCTCTCTCTAAGTTGCAGAGCTCGAAACCCTAGGCAGTAGTCACTGGGATTCTAATCAATCGGAGAGGAGTTTTCTCACTCCTCTCATTCTCACTCTCATTTCCACTGCCATTAAAGGTCAGTCCTCACTTCTTTCTTTGTTTTTTGTACTGTTTGGGGCCCAGGAAAATCACGGTCCGGATTTTCTCTCGCTTTCTTGGCTGACATTCATTATGATGACCCCCCCTTCCTTGTAGCTGCATTCCAGAAATTTTTTATATTTTATATATTTGTTTCTTTTTCGAGCTATGTACTGAGCAACAATAGTCGTTCATGGAAAATGCTTTTTTTTAAAAAAAAAAAAAAAAAAAATCTTCAATTTATATATATATATTTTTTGGTCTAAATCTATTATGGGGGCAATTGTTCGAGCTTTTGCTGTTACTTCGTGGAATTTTATTTTGATAGGAGAGAAAGTTTTTACTGATGTTTTGCATGAACTTGAAAATTGTTTATGGGTTTAGGGTCTTTGTATTACTTTCTCAAGTGCTTTCTCGATGGCGGTAGTCTTAAAAAAATAATACTTCTCTGATTGTTACTAAACCCCAATTTAAGCAACTATGATCTTAAATGTCATAGTGATATGAGCTTGTTAATTCTTGCTTAGCCTTGTTAGTGTGATGATATGATATGACATGCTTCCTTATCTTCAATTGTGAAAATTGTAAACTGGGTATTCGAACCCCGATTAACGTAGCTCTGTGGAACCAGTTAGTTGTAATTTTTCTTGAATGTCTCTATATGAACTATGAAACAGCTGCAAGTCAAAATCTGCTTTTGGTTGACATCTTTTTCCTAAGGTTTTATCACGTAATTGTGGTTGTGTCATATTTGCGTTTCAGGTCAACTTCTTTATTTCATGGATTGGGATCTATGGAATTGGTCACATGATCAAGGTTTTCTGCCGCCTCTTATTTTACGATGTTGTTTAATTTTCTTTTAGCAAAGAAAGAAATTGAATAATAATCATTGTAGACTTATTGTACTTGTATACTTGCTTTTTAGTTACACTCGACCACAGTGCCTGTGAGCAATCTGGATGGCTGGGGGACTTCTACGTTGGTTGCGGACGTGGTATGTTTCTGATCGTTTTTCTTTTGGTTTTTATTCATTTTTACACCTGTTTGTTATGTTCAATAGATACACTTTGGTTTTCTTATGGTCGTAGATGTAATTGAAGAAAATGCTTTGAATGAGAGATCTTGCATCCAAGTGTTAAGAGTACTGATAGGAAAAGCAGATACAGAAATTGATGAACTTGAAAAAGATCTGGTGTCTCTTGAAACTGAATTAGCATTTACTGAACATGAGGGATGGCCTGAAATATGGTGCAGTGTTTTGAGTGATAAGATGGACTGTCTCGACATATCAATAAAGAGTTTGAAGAGTAAGTCTAAGAATGACATTGGGGTTCAGTTGTCAACGCATAGGGAACCTGCAGAGAAGATACATGATCTTCTAAGAAAGTACTTGCAAGAGAAAGAGAAACAGGTTTGACTTGTGGAACTTTGGTTTTTTGCATTTTTTATTTAGTATTCAAAAGATATAGTTTATGTCCTCAATTGAAAGCAAACTAATTTTCCCCAGATTTGCAAACATATGATAGCTAATGATTCCCATTGTTCCACTGTTTTTTTTTTGGTTCTTCCGCTCTTTTTTGATGTGATATTATGATTCTTGTGATGACTTGGGGTGGCTTCTATTGATTCAACTTTGCTGAGTTGTTGTATATGTTGTGGCTTTACCTTTCTCGTGGATAACTATGCTTCTAGTCCCTGTGATGTGAAGGGAAATGGATCATGGATGGAGTTACTGGTGATTATTTTTACTCATTTGGCTTTAAGGAGCAGACGATTCCTTTGTTTTCGTGGGTTGTTGTTATTGCTTTTTTTTTTTTTTTCTTTTTCTTTTTCTTTTCTTTTGCGCAAATACCTTTCCTCTCTGTTTTCTACAGTTTAAAGGTCCTTTATGCATTGCTTCTTCAAATCTGAATGTTCATCTTTTAAATTTTTCAAATGATCTCATTCTTCCAATACTTGCTGTTTTTCCTTATATAAGAAGCAGCCTCTACAAGTCAATGTCTTGGACCTGAAATCAGATGCATCAGATATCACTGTGAAGGAGGAATTTGGAGAAACTGGTACTCCAACAGAAAGATGCACAAGCTCAAATTCCTCTTCAAACCGTCAAGAGAAGAAAACAAATATTCCTAAAAAATTAAAGGTCTATCCCATTATTCTTTAAGGGGATTTAAAATTTATACCTTGTATTTTGATTGTTTTTTTAGTTTATACCTTGCGTTTTAGCTATTATCAACACTGGCCTTCATATGTAAAACTAGTAACAAATTTAAACTTATCTAAACACCAATTTTAACTATTGAATTTACCAAAATACCCTTTTAAACTTTAAATATATATTTGAAAAGTAATTCAAATTTAAAACTTTTTAGAATTAATAACTAAAGTTATAAATGTTTTTAACTATTTTTTTGCATTGTTTTATTTAAGTTTTTTAATATTTGTTATATTAGTTATTAATTTACTTAGTTTTAAATTTAAATTAATTTTTGAATATATGTATCTTTAATGTTTAAAAGAGTAGTATGGTAAACTCAATGGTCAAAACTAGTGCTTGACCCTAAGAGGGTGTAAATTTATTACAAGTTTTAAATTTGAAGATCAATGTTGATAATAGCCAAAAAGCAATGTAAAAATTGAATAAACAGTCAAAATACAAGGTACAAAAATTTAATTATCCCTTTTTTAAGTTATACTAGTAGGTAATTTTTTGAGTCTTCGGATTTAAAGATTAAAATAAAATTGTGAAAGATACTTTGCCTTTGAACACTTGGGTGAAATTGCTTTCTTGATAATACTCACCAGTAGTCATGTATTCAGGTGTCGCCTATCTGATTGCTGAAACCTTTTTGAAACATAATAGCTGTTGTTTTCTTGAAATGTAACAATATTGTATGATACAATCCTGAAACATTAGTCTCTTAATTCCCCTCTTTCGTACACAGAGGCGCAGAGCAGATGCTTTGACATCTAATTTGTAATCTGTTGCATGATCATGGCATATTAGTAGAACCCAACATTTAGACTTATGGTTTGACATAGAAGGATTGCCCGTGATTATGTCTTAAGCAGGGCCTTTTGGGAATTGAACTGTAGATCTATTGCTTTCTCTAATCCTATTCTAAGGAGTTCCAGCTCACAATGCGAACATTTTAGAAAGCTTTACTAATTTGAGCCAGTAAATGTCAAAATAAAGCCCCACTCAACTCATCTGCCCTTGCATATGAAATAGAAAATAAAAATAAAAACTCCTAACTGGGAAAAGGACCCTTTTTTTAAAGGTTTTGATCATCGACATACTTATGATGAGAAAACCGCAAACTAGAACTCAACATTGATACAAAGGCACTCATGGCCGTCCCTTGATCCATTTTAGACATTTTTAAGCTTGTCTACTCTATTTCATTGCATTTTCTTGATGGATTCTGCATCACATGCACCCGTTAACATGTATTATGCATACACAAGCTCATAGTGTCTACTCATGAATTGGATGCTCACAATAACTTTGTAACTACAGATTGCAAGTATAGGCACATGTTATTTTTCGCACTAGTTTGTTATTCTGGAAATAGTTGATGAGGACATAGCAGTCAAAGATTATTACTATTGGAACTCTAGTAGTTATTTCTCAACATGTTCTTAACAAAGCTAATTTGAGTCTGTAAATATTAGTTCAAATTGCATTGCTGCATGTATGGCAATATTTCTACAGTACGGTTGAGTTGTGGTTCAATCCATTCTCCGGTTGCTTGGGTTGCATGTATTTAGGCAATATTTCTACAATATTGTTGAGCTGTGGTTCAATCTATTCTCCAATTGCTTGGGTTGCATATGTGTGCATGCCCGTCTGGATTCTTGCACGTCAACTTTAACATCATCTCCAATGAAGAATTAGTAGTGGAGAGTTAAAATTTTAGATACCCATAAATGTGCTGGAATATGATCTAGGTGGTTCAGGATGATTAAAAACAGAATGCCATCTGTATTGATTCTCAAGTACACAATATGCAAGCAAGTTTCTAGTGTCCCGAAACCAAATCATGCATGGAACAGCACTAGACTGTTTTTCTTTGGTTTTATACTCTCTTAAGTCTTTCTTGAGGTCAAATAATCAAGTATTCTTGTGCTTACATATCCCCAAAGAAAATACATTGGACAATCCTTATGTGATTTTTATTGCTATCATTATCAACTCTGATGCAGATGATGATGTTGTATGAACAATAACAAACTTAATTACTGGCATTTGCTTACTATTTGGTTATCAATGAACAGCTTGCAAATAGTAATACCGCAGATCCCGGCCCAGAGTGTTTGAGACTTGCAGCTGGCTCCTCTGATGAGGAAAAAAAATTGGTCATGAGTGATTCAGATGGGACCACCAGGCAGAGTGAGGGTGTAGAACAAGAGCTTAACTGTGAGGATAAGAGGATTATACAAAATGCACCTTTGAAGCATGAAGAGAAGAGGAGCTGTAACGTAGAAGTAGCCAAGGTAGCCACTTTCCCTCGCTGTAATTCATTCATTTGAGTGCATAATTATTTGGAGTAGATGTTACCATAAAGGTTGAAACACTTTTCTTTGTTTGAATTTTGAATCTATGAAGATGCAGTTTTTGCCTGCTCTACTAAATCCTGCAGGCATGAGCTTGAGCTGTTCTAGTTGGCTTCTGATGTCCATTTTCTTTCACTTCTACAGCAGGCAGTAATTGGGCTTTTCTTCTTAGTTTGTGCTTAAAATCAAATTAGTATTCTTATTTCCTTATTCAAATTAGTATTCTTATTTCCTTATTCATGATTGTATCTTTAAATTATATAGTCATAACAATTTTATCTTTCTGGTAGTATTTGTTTTCTCTCATAATGAAATCATTTTTAGGTTTTGCTACTATTCAAGTATCTCTAAGCATGCAATCTGATGCTTCTGAAAACATAAAAAACTGAATAGAAGAAATGAGAATTTTTTATCACATAACTGAAGCCTGTTGGACTTGGATCAAACATCTGGTACTAAGGTTTAGATGATGGGAACTTTCTTTTATATTTAACTCTATCAGTGCTTAACCTATATGGCTATACCGATAGCAATATATAACTATTATGATCTTGTAGAACTCCACACCTACAGGAAGGTTCCTCAGTAGACTTCTAGAGCTTAGCACTTGAATATACTAATACTATATTGTGATTGCAAAATAGCACGTTGCCTTTAGAGAGGCCATTGTAGTAATTGGTAACTTTCTTTTTGAAAAAAAAGAAAAAAAAAAACCATTTTTTTTTGTCTTTCCTATTCCAATGAACAGCCTGTAGAAGCTATTATGAAAGTTTCCAGCTCATATTCTCTTAAGTTGTCAAATGGATGCTTCAGTGAGATGAAAAGTTTGTGTAATTCTGCTTTTAAGGTAAATGAATTTGTGGAAGCAAGGAATCAACATTCTACTGCAAAAAATTTACAGCCTGAAGGAAATCAAGGCCATCAAAAAATTAATGAGGTACGTGAACACCGTCTTCCATTTAGTTTATTTCGGCCTAGGTTTGAAGAAGAAAGAAAAGAAAAAAAAAAAACCTGAGCTTGCAGCAATGTGGGCACACTGCATGCAACTGTGGGATCATTGTAGGACCACAAGTTTGAGTTCAAGTAATGTTAGTCTTAAGCATTTCAAGTAATGTTAGTCTTAAGCCCCTAACCCTGCTTCTCTTTTAACTAGCAGCATTCAAATGCTATTGTAAAATACATAAGCCCAGATGCTTTGATAAGATCAGCTGCTGTCAGTATGAGGAATAAACCTTCTGAATTCAAAGCAAGCAATTCAAGAACATTAAAAAGTGATAATTGTGATAAGGAGCAAAAGCCAGCTGAGCTTTTTACTAAACCTGCTCAAAAGGAAGGCATAAAAAGTGTTCAGCTAAACAAGGATGTCTCTTCAAATTTG
Organism: Trema orientale; assembly: GCA_002914845.1. Classification (NCBI taxonomy): domain Eukaryota; kingdom Viridiplantae; phylum Streptophyta; class Magnoliopsida; order Rosales; family Cannabaceae; genus Trema; species Trema orientale. Next base: position 32,176 of record JXTC01000106.1, read on the forward strand.
CAGTCAAAGATGGTAGTGAATAGAAGAGACCATCTACAACTTGTCACCTACACTCAACAGTTGGCCATGACTTCAGAAATCCATTTAGGGAAAAACTCAATCAAAACCAAGCTGGAGGAGGTAGGAGAATCAGAAGTTGAAAAATCTCAGAAGGTTGTTGCTTGTGACAAGTTCCGTTTAGACTTGGGTCAGAAACAGCAAAGTCGACAGGCAAAGAGGAAGATTCAGTCAAATTCACAAAGCATCAATGGACCTACGCTCCCCCTGGCAGGGAGGAAATTGAATGCATCTTCCATTTCAGCATCGAAAAGACAAAAGTCTGACATTGATGATGACAATGTTGTTTTAAAGCAGCTAATAGGTGGTAAGCATTTGAAAAAGACGATTCCCCGTGACATTTGTGCCAAAGGGCATAACAACCCCCTTGCTATGATACTACCATTTTCGCAGCCACAGGAAAGTAAAGAGACTTCAAAGTTGCCACTTAGTTCACAGATGAAAGACTTGACTGTAAACTTCGCAGATTCAAATGGGCATGCAACTGATAGTGATTCTTTTCCCAGTGATCACAATGCAATGGCTTCAGTTCCGTTGTCTTCTCCTAGTCATAAATTGGATGATATGAAAGTACAAGAACTGAAGATCCTTGCAAAACAATATAACATCTCAAAGGTTAGTAAGCTTAAGAAAAAAGAGCTGGTTGAGCAAATAGCTAAAAGACAAGGGTGTCAATAGACTCAATACTGAGGGTAGTTGTACAGCTGCGTTTTGTTTCATCTCCATACTTTGGATTGTGTTAATTTCCTTGGGCATGTCTGATGTCCATGTCTCGTGGCGCTCTTTAATCTTTATCATTGCCCATAGCCTTCTTTTTGCCTCCCACAGAATCTTAGGTGAGATGAAGATGAAAAAGAAACAAGTATAGGAAGAAGCCTTTAGATTCAGTTTTAGCCTTTTAGGTTTTACATGACATGCTTTATATGTTAGACATCTTGTGCAGTGATGACAAAGGACTTACACAAAGCTACTGACTTTTGGTACAAATGTGGCGATTTCAACTGGCATAAAATGTCAGATTTGCACTCACCTTTTGTATGTAGAACTCTGGATTTTGGATATGAATACAAGAGTAAATGGTGATTCTTCAGCCATTTGTCAATGTTAGCATGATACATACCAAACCTTTTGAAATATTCCCGTCATGATTTAGGAATTATTTTACTGGTTGCTTTCTAAGCGTGCCTCATTCAGTTACAGTTTAAATAGCCCATTGTATACTTTCTTTGAAAAGAAACTAAATATTGCTAGAGCTAGACCAATACTGTAAGGAATTACCTTCTTTTCCGGTAGAAAAGCGGTAACTATTATCCTACAGGGCGGAAAATATATTCAAAGGACTGGTTGATATTTTTACTCGGTTTTTCTAATAAAGGGGTTAATTCACAAACACTTCCCCTCTCCCATATATATATATATATATATATATATATATATAAATCCAGTACTTTTTTGTGGAGTGCAACCTCCAAAATTCATCATTGAAACTGTGCAAAATATGTCGAGAGATCACAAGGATCTCCATTCGAGACCAAATAATAGTAATAATATAGAAACAACTTGGGCATCAGCTCTAACGCTGTGTTAGTGCCACAAAGTTCTTTATCTCATCTCAAATCCAGCCCAACAATTATTTCCTGCCAAACATAAGTAACTTCCTCCATCATGACAGGCATCACCTGAGGAAAAAAGATGGGATTGCATGTAAAATGTCAATATTAACTCATGCTTTATAATACAAGTTAAACCAAAAACTCAAACACTAATTGGGGGAAACTAGATTCAAACGTGGTAGATAATAGATACTATTTTGACTCTACTGAGTTACCAAAACAAATTATAATAGAAAAGAATATGGGTAAAATACACGAAAATTCTTGCATGGAATTCAAAGGGGGTAATATAAAGAAGTCTAGAACTAGTTACAGCTTCGAGAAATCAACCTTAATGTAGAACACCTTAATCCTTTTTCTCTTTGCAAGTTTGGACTGGTTAACCCTTTTGTTTGTATTTGACTTGTAGAGAAAGAAAATCAATTAACTATACCATTAAATTTGTAACAAAGAATTTTTCATTATTATATAGTTTTGGAAAATGAACGTGTTATCCATGTAAATCTTTGGATCCTATTATCATAGCTCTAACTTTACCATTATAGAGAATACTGACAAACTGCATGCACATGTGAAAGAAGTTCATATGGGGTTTTCAGAACATCATCATAACAATCACTACGACTCACTTGGCTTGCTCCGACTTATGAAGATCAGCCTCCTCAACTGCCCGAACAAGATGTTTAATGCGATATTGGAGCTTAGCATTTTCTGCATCAAGTTTCCGAGCCTGACAAACGAAACAGAAATTTTATCGTTCCCATTGTCACTCCAAAAACGAAACAAAGAACGAAATGCTAAAACTAAAAAATTTCACTACCTTTTCCCGTTCTGAAACTAGCTCTGCATTTACACTTTCTAGCTTAGACTGAAGTTCACTTATAATTTTCATATGTTCCTCATTTCCAGCATCTGAATCAGTTTCCATAGCAGATATTAATAAAAGTACAGACTTGTTCTTATGAATACACTCGGGCCATCTTTTTACTAATCGATAATGAATCGCTTCGCATAGTTAAATGTTCAATTGAGAAGGATGACTCAATTTTCGATGTCTTTCTCATGCCTCTTCAAACCCTTTCTCTTGACGATTCTTTTCATTATAGATTAGTAAACATGCCCTTAAAGTAAACAAAGGAGTCTTTAAGACCTTTACCTTTCTTACTGGCAAGGGCAGCTTCAAGTCTTGCCAAGCGTTCCTTTGATATATATAACAAGATTCAAGCAGGGAAATCAAAAATTTTCTCATCACTAAAAAAATTAGGGAAAAAATTACCGTAATTATCTTTTTGGTCTTAACAAAATACGAATTCTACCTCTGTATTTTGAAAAATACAAAATTTAGCTCCCTGCTTGCTTGGATACACTTATATTTTGAGTTTTTTGTTTTTGTCAAATGAAATAAAAGATAAAAATGTTATTTGTTTGAGAAGATCCAACCACTCTTCTTATTTTAAAAAATAAAAGACACAAAATAAAAGTGTATCCGAGCAAGCTAATATTTCTGAAAACTGGAAATAAAAATATCATTTTCACAGTTTTGTGTCGATTATTTGGGAAATATAGGGATATAATTTGTATTTCCCAAATTATAGTTGGCGTTTTTCCTCTAAAAATTACAGTACAGAAAAAAGGAGCCAATATTGTGTGTAACATGAATTCGAAAGCCCCACACCAAAAAAAAAAAAAAAAAAAAAAAAATGAAGAAGAAGAAGAAAAGACTCGAATTATTCAACATTTACGTAATAATAAAAACCATATACTGGGTAGAGAAGAAGACCCAAAGTTATTCCTTAAACGAAACGGTGGAGATATATGCATTACAACGGATATCAATATATGTAGCAATACACAAATATGAATGAATACATATACACATACATATATATATATATGATATAGCAAGCACTACATAATTATTAATTATTTAAGGAATTAAACCATCGGAATAAAGGGTGAGAAAGACAGACCTCAGCTTCAGAGGCTCTTTGGAAGAAGGGCTTCAAGGTCTCAGACTCCGCCATTGTTGTACGGTACTTTTGGTGCCCTAGCCACTGAAATTGGATACTCCCGAACCTCTCTGAGCTACCGAGTTCCGGGAGGACTTGTTTTGAAAGCTCGGACTTTTTCCCGACTACCCAAAAATAAATAAATAAATAAAGGTTTACGTCGTTTCGTTTAAATTACATTGTCGTCTATAGGAAACGACATGTCGTTTACATTTTAAAAACGTTGGTCCCATGTTGACAAAATGACCCATACGGTGCCCAACATTATATAATGTTTTAATCTATTACTAAATTGTTATAATTGAACTTCAAATGAAGCTCATGTGCATCTAATTTATTAAGTAGAATTACTAATAATGTACTGACACGTTACTGTAGTATTGTGGTGCCCATAGCATTGCTCGAAATCAAAACATAATGTAGTGCAAATTCCAATATATTTTGAAAGTTAGAACGAGATTAGAGCTATAATTTGGTGGCAAAACATGATTGTAACACTTAATAATGGTGTTTATAAATAAAAAAAAGACATCAATATGATTCATATGTCATTTGTGGCCGAATATGTCACATGTCTGTTTTGGTTTGCGAAGTCCTCCTTTTTATCTTATGCCTTTACATGTATAATTCATTTATTATTATTATTATTATTATTATTATTATTTTGTAAGGGCGCGTCTACAGTAGGGGCGCTCCTACGTAGGGCCCTGTCTATTCACCGTTGGATGGGAATCTGTATATAAATAGATTCTCCACAGATTCCCGTTATTCCTCACAGATTCCCATCCAACGATAATTAAGGCATGATCCTACGTAGGGACGCCCCTACCGTAGCCATCCCCATTTTGTAAATATCCTTACTTTGATTTGCAAACTCTTATTACGTCATCCCTCTGTCCTTACTTTCCATACTACAAATTTTTGGCGAGTTTGTCCAGTATCTCTTAGTTGTATTCAAGTGGTTAGAGCCCTTCGTTTGAATTTGGATAGAAAACTTAACAATACAAATAGATAATAAATAAATAAATTTTGATAAATAATATCAACTATGTCTCAATATGTTCGGTTTTGAATCAATGAACAACATCTTAATTAGTTAAAACTTGTAATGGGAAGTTCACAACTAGGACTATATTTCTTGAAATCAATGTTCCCAGCATTGCTCATCAAAAAATATGTTCCCAGCATTAATTTCAAACTGGTGAACTGTAAGGAGCTTTTGTTTGAAAGAATGGTTCTACTTTGGCAGTGAACTCAAAATAAATACTTTTGCAGCTCAGGTAACTTATTGTCAATTCATTTCTACAATTTAATAATGAGAACCAGCATAAAACAATTGAAAAACTAAGGCAAGTTAGTGAGTTGGCCAATTTGTGTCATTCAATTGGAGATCAATCTCATTGACTTATATTTCAAATTATTGAAAAAGTACACACTTCATTCCAGAAAACCAATATGTTCCCACCCATTCCACCATATTTAGTATACTTCTATAGAGAATATATTACCAAAAATATAACTTGCAATGGCAAACTAGTCAAGGCTGTCCAAGAAGTGAAGGCCTGTAGAAAACATGGCTCTGTGCAATCTCGATTCGTTCCCTCGGATCGTTCAAGGTTTCGTCCCTTAAGGCTTGAAGAATGGCTAGCGGTGACTGTTCCCTGGAAATTGAACAATAAAGGAACAAAATATATTGAACTCGTAGACTACGACAAATTCTGGAGTGACATTTGAAGGCAGGTAGTATATTTCAATAAACTATTACTTCGGTGCATAATATATGTTTATCTAACATTATAGAGAGAGAGAGAGTTTCGATTTGCATTTGTCATCATCCTTGTGCAAGGACCAAGCTAAACTTCTTTGTATCATCCCAATTTTGTTGGATGTAATGGGCAAATCAAGTACGAAAATGAAACGAGTAAGTAAGAGTAAAGTTCATAGATTTGTGGAAATTACCCTGTTATCAGAATTTTGTATAGCATCTTCAAGATGGGGCAGAGCTCTACAGGAGCTACCGGCTTCTTCTCTTCAGGATGCAAGACGTTTAGGCTCGACTGACTGAGAAGTTCATAAAAAGCTCCCACTGCAGAGACACCCTGGAAATAAGAGGCCAGATTTGGCATTATTGTTCATAAGATAAAGGTGAGAAGTGATAAAACTACTAAGAAATTTCGAAAGGATAATGCTAAATTTTCGCGGAAAAACTATCCAGTTTCCGAAGGACATGAGGCATTGCTCACCGCGAAACTCATATTCGTACAGTTCTTTCATTGCCAACATGTTTCATTCTTCAAAATAAAGGATCAAGTGAAGTTTCAAGTTCCTCATTACTCATGGTTCATTATTCATGCGGATTGTACTTTCAGGATTTGGAATCGATGTGTCTTACACAGCTTCTAAAATTTGCAGTAAATCTCTATAAATATACCTGAATCATTCCTTTGCCACTGATATTGTCACCCATATCCCGGCTTAATTCACCCTTCGCAATCATTTGGCCATACCATGCATTACGGCCTTTCAAGAGGGTTACGTAAGTGTCTGCTAGTAAAGGCCCTGCAAGCTTCTCGGGTTCTTCCGCCAATAAATGAGTAATAAATATCATCTCTGATGTACAATGAGCAAAGTATACTGATTTGCTGGTAGCACTCTCCTTTGTGAGGGCTGCTACCATTCCTGAGGTAAAAAGATGAGTAGTTAATACCGGTGGCATTCACAATTAAGTTCAATGTATCACAATAGGAAATACTAGTTTAATTTATGTTATAATTTATCTAATCAAAGTAGATATTAGGTACCTGCTCCAATGGCATAGACATTTTTCAAGCCACCCATGACTTCATGTGTGACAAGATCACTATTGTCCCAAACAATAAAATGGGGTTGCCTTAGAAATTTTGCCAGAGGTTTTCTCCACTTTTCGGCTCCACATATTCGAGCATTAGCATATTCCTTGTTGTAGATCTCTGCTGCAATATTTGGTCCGCCTAGATAAAGTATATTCTCAATAGGTACTCCAGCTGTCAGAAAGAAATGCCAAAGCTGAGAAAATTAGTTTAAATGATTTCTGAAATGGAGTTGATAGATGAGGGAATTAATGAATCAATGGCCAGGTTTCATATGCATTGGAGTCAAAACATAAGCAACTTGGTTACCTCCTACATTAGCAGGTTCTTTTATGAAATAGAACAGAAAGAACTCTAAATTGTGAGCTTAATGATTGCGAATTCCTTAAAGATTCAAGTTGCTACAACCAAACATGATGCTCGAATAGTTAAATGGTACTTCTAGATTTTCTAGCTTTATCTTAATTGTGTCATTGTAAAAGTATTTCATAAGGCCAACTATACATGTACTCATGTAGGTCTATAAGAATAATCTCATCAAAGTGTAAATTTCACAAATGCAGCTGAGATATGACCAAATTAGAGAATGCATCTTTGCTTTGTATTAATCCTAGCAAAGACCAAAAATTGTTACCAATATTCATAAACAATCAAGTTTAACCCAAGAACTCAAAAATAAGATTGACCTGTAAACTAAAAAAAAAAACAAAACTCTTACTTGCACGCTTAATCATCTGCGTGGGAGTTATTAGATGCGGAACAGGTTCCACTTTAGCCTCAATCCCTTTGGCCAAAGAGATAATGATAGGTACTGTAATCCTCTCCTTCCAGTACTTGCTGATCTCTTCAAACACCTCTCTTGTCTCAGTTGAAGGCAAGCCATTCACCACAATGTCAGCATCCCAAACAGCCTCCTGCAAGTTTGTCACAACCTTCAAAGGACAAAGTGGCGTTTCGATCATGTTCAAGCAAAATCCATCTTTCAAAATCTCATCCGCGTAAAGTGTTCGATCCCCAAGCCTTGCCTCGACGTACTTTAGGTATGCACAACGACGGATCAGCCTCCTAAGAACATCCTCCCTCGAGTTGATCACTTCGAAAAGATGTTCCGCTGTTGCTCTATCAACAGCTCTACCTGCCCTTCTCCATATCCTAATCTGCACCTTATCCCGGAACTGGCCATAGCTATCTTGCATCAGGGCAGCAAAAACACTCCCCCAAGCGCCAGCCCCCACACCAACAATCCTTAAGGGATCACCATCAGCCTTGCCTAAAAGGGTCCTAAGCTCATCAAGCTTCTCTTCCAAACCATTACAGTTCTGAATAGACCCATTTGAATACATACTACTTTTCCTTGTATCAATGCTTCCCACCATCTTTATCAACCAAAAATTCAAGATCAACAGTTAGAACTGAAACCAACCTGAAGATACGCTGAATTGCATCAACAGTTTTTCTCTTCAGGGTATTTGCTTGATTTTCAATACTCATAACCAAACAAATATTTTTAGACTATAACAGATTTTGAGAACAACCCACCTCTAATATTTATATGGTGACACCAAGAAATAATATATATATATATATTCAATCAAATCTTATTGGTAGCTTTCTCTACCAAAACTAAAGCTAACACCTGTTCTTTCCCACTTGGATTTTCCAGACCCACAAATCAAAATTTAAGTCTTCTTTGTTATAAGGTCCTAGTAGGCTCATGAAAAATAAATAAATAAAAAACAAAAAGCACATAAACTCAAGTTTCCTTCTTTGGTTTCTCCGTCAAAGTTTGTTCATCTACTCAACTACAAACTTGAGAAAACTAAAAAACAAAATGGGAATATTAGAATTAAAAAAATAGCAAAACAAAAATGAAAATAAATAAAAAAAACTAACCTCTTTCTTGTGTGTAACTACAAAGTCATTGGCTTTAATTTGAGGATATTAGTACAACACAATTGGCCAATTCCTACCCATCTAATGAAAACTATAATATATCTTAAATGTCAGATAGCATGAGTTGTGATTTTTGTGACAAAAAAAGTCTGAGAGAGGCACCGAAAGTGAAATTGGAGCTAAGAAGAAGAATAATAATAGGCATTGATGGGTTACGGTTGAGTTCGAGTTTGGTGCCTAAGCATTTAAAGTTTTTGGTTGATGCCAACTTCCCCAAAGGTCATTAATGTTGGATCACTCTGGCCGGTTCTCCATCCCATGTGCTCTTCCCCACCCTATCTTCTGTGGTCTTTCACAACTTTCTAAAATTTAATAATAAGGTGATCTCAAAAACTTAAGATAATGTTTTGGAGCACACCTAGTAAGATTATCCTATTTTTTTTAATACTTCTTAACGTGAGAAGTGATTTATGAATATTATTAAATCTATTAGTGGTAAATTTTAACTCATCGATCAAACCATAAAAAATTTATATCTTTTTGGTACATTTCATATATATATATGATGTTGGCAGTAAGAATATATGAAAACCCATTTACTTGATCAACAAAATGTAGAAACTTGTAGTCATATAGGTCTAAAAAATATATTTTATTTTTGTTTCTTTTAAAATTAAGAGGAAAGAAAAAAATGAAGTTTGGAAATAAATATTTCTGTGAGATTCAGTGAAACGTGTCACCCTATATATATAAACTAGTCGTTATACCGCGCTTTGCGCGAGTTGTATTAATATTGCATACATTAAGTCTAATGTATAGTTAAGTTCAATGTATTTCAACATTAAAAAATATATTTATCTCTATATTTATTTTGATGAGACGAATGTAGCACAACTATTTGTTCGATGAATTAAATTTATTATTAGCTATCATTAATATTAAATTAAATACAATATTATATAATACATGTATATATTACAACCAATCATAGCAAAGAAAAATAATGATTAGACTAATCATATCATGAAAAAATTAGGATTTTTCTAAAAATTTTAAAAATAGAATAATGATCAAAGATATAGTTAGGTTCAATGTATTTCAACATCAAAAAATATATTTATCTCTTTATTTATTTTGATGAGACGAATGTAACACAACTTTCTGACGTTCGATGAACTAAATTTAATATAAGTAATCATTAATATTAAATTAAATATAATATTTTATAAAACATTAAATTATGTTTTTATCTCTCTCTATATTTATTTTGATGAGACGAATGTAGCACAATCATTTGTTCGATTCGATGAACTAAATTTATTATAAGATATCATTAATGTTAAATTAAATACAATATTATATAATACATNGAAAAAATTAGGATTTTTCTAAAAATTTTAAAATAAAATGATGATCAAAGAAGCTATCAGAGTTTTGAGCTTCAGGCTTAATATATATATAGATACTAAATGTGTGTATATTTATAGATTGTCAATCTAATAAGTATTTTTTTTTTAACCTATGTATAGGTTTTTTTTAGCCAGATCATCAGTGATCTAAATACTATAATAATTTGAATAAAAAGACGTGCATCATTAATGTTATTTCTCTCTCTTATTTTTTTTTTAGTTAAAAAATGTACAAAATAAATTTTATTTGGTCAAAACGATACCTATGTATAGGTAACCAAAAAAAAAAATACCTGCCGGATTAGTGCCCATATTTATATATATATTGGTGAGTTTTCAATGAGTATTTTTATTTTTTGCTCCATGGATGGGTAAATTTAACTAATTTAGAAATAAACCTACAATAACAAGTCATCTCATTCAATATATTAATTTTCAATCCATTTTTTATTTCTTTCCTTTTTGAAAATTTAATTTAAAGTTTAATTTTTTTAGTTACTTTTAATTTAAAACTATATATACTATTGTATATTCAATATTTCATCAAAAAATTTTTTCATTGTAGGAAAAGTAAAATCTAAGGTAGCATAATTTTCATATTATGAGTAACTAGTTTTCTTTAATAAAAAAAATATGAATAAAGCAATAACATTGAAAAAAAAATTATTTAAAAAAAAGTATACGTGAATCAGCTTAAAATTTGTACATATTTTAATTAGTTTCCTAAGAAGAAAAAGGAAAAACGCACGCAGAGCAGCATCTGTTTGCTAGTAAATTATATATATAGATATATATATTTGTACAAAAATTTGAGAATAAATTGAATTGGAAAGATTATAAATTGCGATTTATATTGTTGGATAAGGTTTCACACTTTTATTTTTTTTTTTTCCTAACGAATAAGACAGTTGAGAGTGATTTGAGATTATTAAGTATTTTTCACTAGTTTCATTTTTTTTTAAAAAAATGACCAACTTATCATGTTACCTACCTTTTTGTTTTAAATAGATTTTTATATTTATATATATATTAATTATAGTAAATTTTTTAGTAAACTTACCAATATTATTCTAGCCACTAGATTAAAATCTAATGGTCCAAAATAGAGTACTCATCTATGGGGTAAAAATAAAAATCTCTATTGAAATATCACTATATATATATATATACACGAGTAAGGGTAAGATGTAGTTCCATTCGGAAATTGGTCTCGTAATATGATTTAGCCAATGTAGAACATATTTATCTAAGGAGGCGGCTATAGTAGGGGCGCCCCTACGTAAGGCTCCTGTTTATACACCGTTTGATGGGAATCTGTGGGGAATCTGTTTATACACAGATTCTCATCAAACGGTGTATAGACAGGGCTTTACGTAGGGACGCCCTTACTGTAGACGCACCCTCTATCTAATGTCATATTGAATAAATGTGCTTAGAATTAGCTGAATCATGTGACGAGATCGGTTCCGAACGAGACTACATCTAAGTCATATGTAGGGACCTACATTATATACATTGTCATTGATCCACGTATTGTAATGAGATAGGGATGACCCATGCATGTTAATGATTGCATTAGGAAAAACTGTTGAATATTCAATGATGGTCTGTCCTTTAAAATTACTTGTAGAACACAAATCAGCCCATAAATTGAAAACAGAAATTGAAAAAAGTTTCACTATAGAAACTAAAATTGATAAAGAAAAAAGAAAGTTAAGATATGTATTGGCATATTTGCTAATTAGAGGATTAAACACTATAATTATGGTCCTCAAAACTTAAGAGAGACGTTTCCCAAACTAGAGTTTTCTTGTAAGTTAACGTACTGAGATTCTGATTCAAACCATAATATCTTTAATTTGATTTTTATTATCTCCACTTATTTGCATACCCCTTTTATTTGGGGGGTCAAACTCGAACTACATGCACTAATTAGGTCAACAATCTATTAAGTCGTTCTTTAAGATTTCATATTCAATATTAAACAATCACGTATCTGACCATGCTCTCATTGATTTGGATTCAACTCGTTACAGATATCATTTGACAAGAGGCACCTTCAACACACACAAATACAGAGCAAAGGTAAAAAAAAAAAAGTCAATGAACTTGGATAGATATACATACGCACATATATATAATATCCATGTCAACCTTTTTATCTCCCTAATAAATAAGGTCGATAGAACCTTGAATAGTTTTTGTTGCCTGGGTCTTATCCACGGCTCGTGTTATCAATTATTGTTCTCTCCGTCCTATACTATTTCAAGAAAAATGGAAAAATGGAAAAATAAAATAAAAGAAAAAAATTGAAAAATATAAAATAATATGAAAGAGGCTACCATAAAACGTCTAAAAGGATCTCATCTATTTTTTGGGATAAACAGGAGCCCCATAATAAAACCTATGTGGATTCCATCAGAGATGAAGCAAGGATTTATATTTAGCAGGGGCTTTACGTATTTGGTAAGGCTATTTTATATTTTATTTATTTTTGAGTGAGGCTTCATATATTTTTTTTAATATTATTTGGCAAGAATTCATAGTGAGGCTTCATAGCAAGAACAGATTCTTATATTATTTTATTGCAGTGGCTTAATTGTACTTCATTAACGACGTGCGCAGTAGAGAGGAAAGAAACGAGAGAAAATAAGAAATAGACAAAATAAAAAATGTGTATAATGAAAAAGAAAGTATTTTTTTCTGTAATTATTTGATAAATATGGAAAACAGAAATAATTTTATTTTGTTTTGTTTGGAATTAGAAGTAAAATTGAAGGGCCGTGAAATAATGTTCTCTCAAAATTACTTTCTCACCATTACATTAGTATTTCAAAATTTGTATCTTGTTTTAATTTGTAAGGCTAATATATGACTATGTTTGGTAAGAGGGAAAGAAAAATAGAAGGATAAAAAATAGAAACGATAGGATGGAAATTATTTTTTTTCAATATTTGATGAAATTACAATTTAGTTATTTTAGATACAATTTTTTTAATTTCAAAAGTAAATTGATAATTTCATTTTGAATCCAAGTTGTAAAAATTTTCCTTCCAAGTTTGAGAGCTTACAACTTGATGGGGCTGAGACTGACTTTTTTTCCTCTCCTCCTTTTCATCCCATACTCTCTCACACCAAAAAATTCATTTTTTACTTTTTTGTGTACTTTTATGTCCTACACTTTCTTTTTTTTTCCCCTCTTTCACTCCACAAACATAGTAGTATTTAGAAGTTACATACTTTTTCTTTTCTCTCTAATATGAGAAAAGTAATGTTTTATGGGACCCACCGAATTACTTTTCTATACTATTCCCTCTTCTACCAAAACTTTTCTCTCTATTTTTTTTTTTTTTGACAAAACTCTATATTTTTCTCGTCTATTGTTTATTTCCTTTGTTTTTTCACCTTTACCAAACGTATAAAAATAAAAAAGAGAAATGTAAAAAAAATGTTAACAAAGGTACACACCAACTATAGTCTATATATATAGCGATGTACTATGTATAAATTTAGAGATGAGATTGAAGTATAACTTTTAGAGGAGATTTTTGGAGAGATGGAGAGAGGTGGAGGGAGAGGGATAAAAGGAGAGGTACAATCCTGTGTTTGGTAGAAGGGAGAGAAGGAGGGAGTGGAGAAGTGGAGGGAGAGGATCTCTCTCCAGACCCACAAAAATTCATCCTCCCAAATTGGATGGATTGGAGAAAATTGAAAAGAAAAAAAATATAGATTGACAAATTTACCCATCAAGTCAATTAATTTTAAAAAGATAAAACAGATAATATGGTAATTTTACAAATAAATACTCTTCATCCTTCCTACTCTGCATCCTTTCTACCAAACAATTCAAGAGATTAATACTCTCTTCTCCCTCCTTCATATTCTCTTTCCTTCTTACACTCTCCATCCTTCCTACTCTCTTTCCCTCCTACTAAACATAGCCTTAGAGATGAGATACTTAACATTGTATAATATACAATGAAAGTTGATGTCATCATTTTCTTTTTCCGGGAGAGAGGGAGGGGGGGGGGGGGGGAGAGGGGGAAAGAATAAGGGGAATTAGGGTTAAGTAGTAATTCCTAGGTCTTAATTTTTAGATATAATATCATTTTTGTACTCTGTATTTTGATATTTTGTTCAGTTTGTACCTTGTGTTTTGATTATTATCAACTTTGACATCTAGATTTAATAATTATTACAAATTTATACCTTGACACCAATTTAAAACAATTAATTTACTAAGATAATTTAATAAATTTATTCTTAGATCAGTTTTTATATGGATTATTTTCAATTTTTGAAACGACATCTTAGTAAATTAATTAGTTCTAAACTGGTATCAAGGTAAATTTGTAACAGATTTCAAATATAAATATCAATGTTGATAATAACCAAAATACAAGTTACAATTTGAACAAAGTGTCAAAATACAATATATAAAAGTGATATTATCTTATTTTAGAGAATTTTTATTTTATTATTGTGTTTTTTTTTTTTTTTGAAATGAGTATTGTATTTGAATTCTTTAGTTTTATAGCAATTTGTATTGTGAGTTAAGCTAAGTTTTGTGGGTTGCTCTGATACCATGAGGGTTCCTAGTATGAGCCCGTGAGAAGTCAGCCTAAGTAGGATATTATAAGCTCTTTCGAATAGCCAGAGTATCTCTGATAGCACACCATGGCCTTGGCGAGATATTAGGCTTTTATGGAGCTTAACATATACTACTTAAACTTCCTTAACACAAGTGCATACTAGTATTTGATGAGCCTTAGGAATATTTCTATGAGTTTGGTAATTTTTCTACTAACTGATAGAGGATCTCAGAGAGAAGATTTAGAGACGAGTCATTTTTTGGAACTCACAAATCACAAATTTTATTATTGTGTTCCCTCTGCCTTCTTCTGAGGGAAGAAGGGGGATTTATACAACTCCAGAGACCTTACCCCCATNAAAATGCTCACTAAACTTTATTAGTGATCACGTTCGAAATCACTAAATTAATGACTATGTTAAAAATACTCACTAAACTGAATACTGACAATTTCGGATGTCAAATTCAGATATCTGAAAGAAAAACAAAACAAAAAAAACAAAAAAAAAATGCAATTTAACCAAAAAGTAGAAAAAATTGGAAACGCTTTTATTTATCTACCAGAATTGGTTCCTAGTATGAGCCCGTGAGAAGTCAGCCTAAGTAGGATATTATAAGCTCTTTCAAATAGCCAGAGTATCTCTGATAGCACACCATGGCCTTGGCGAGATATTAGGCTTCTCTGGAGCTTAACATATACTACTTAAGCTTCCTAAACACAAGTGCATACTAGTATTTGATGAGCCTTAGGAACATTTCTATGAGTTTGGTAATTTCTCTACTAGCTGATAGAGGATCTCAGAGAGAAGATTTAGAGACGAGTCATTTTTTAGAACTCACAAATCACAAATTTTATTATTGTGTTCCCTCTGCCTTCTTCTGAGGGAAGAAGGGGGATTTATACATCTCCAGAGACCTTACCCCCATCGGGGAAGGAATCTCTTTTTACAAAAGACAAAGACAAACACTGACTAAAGGAGAAGAAATCTCCTTTTACAAAAGGAAAAGACAAGCACTGACTAAAGGAGAAGGAATCTCCTTTTACAAAAGGAAAAGATAAGTACTGACTAAAGGAGAAGGAATCTCCTTTTACAAAAGCTAATAGATACGACCAGACTGAAGTCTAGACATGTAGCTACCATCCGAAGACTGGCTCGTGACTGGGACTAGAATTCATAATGTCTTTGTCACTATCTGACGAGTCACGTGGCTGGGGCCATGGATTCATATGGTTTAAAATCATGTCGTCTTCAAGGGATGAGCTGTGAGGATCCTTTTGGGGGCCACTTTCAGATTGTACACGTTGCCACGTTATGGTTCTGGTGAGTTCTTGATTGATCTGAGACATTGACAAAGGAAACTGGTCATATGGGTCCTGGGAATCTTGAAACACCGAGGCTTGATAATTGACAGCATCAGTGCTGTCTGTAGCAGATTGATTCTCCTCTGGTGGCATCCAAGGTCCATTATTGTTGTGAGAAAGAAAGTGCTTCATGTCCTTGTCCATCTGAGCTGTATAGGCTGGCGAATAGTGTTCCCATGGTGCGTCATCTTCTGGTTTTGGCCATATCTCGTCTGGAATTATTCCATTTTTTAGGAACAATATCTTCT